>JAOTRH010114086.1:0-83596 GCA_034768845.1 Heliamphora exappendiculata
TAACACTCAAATATATATATATATATATATATATATATATATATTTGTGTGATAGCGTGTGTGTATTAAATTTTCCTCTCAGGAACTTCCTAAGCTTGGAATTGCATTGCTATTTATAGGCGTAGGATCTTAAGCAGTTGTCCCTCGTTAAATAAAAACAAGCTAGCTTAAATAATACATTGTAAAATTTTTGATATAAAGTTTTTAATTTAGAAAAATTTAGAAATTTAGACTATAAACTTTTAATGTATTTTTGTGAATTTTTTATAATTAGAATTTTCATTAAAATTTTTTGTCTATATAATATATTTTATTGTGATTTATTGTCTATTTGTACTTTCAATAGATGCAAATTTTTAAATTAAAATTTTTTCAAAATTTGAAGATAAAACTTTAACGTCGTTTTATGATTTACCGTGTAGTTAGAATTTGTATGAAAATTTTCAAACCATATAATCTGTTTTTATCTCAATCTTTGTTTATCTAAAATTTAATTTGATGTAGGTTTTTGGGCTCAAATGTTGAAATTTAATATAAGGTTTTGTTATTAATTTTATTCTAGAATTTTTGTGAATTACTACTCTTTATTTCTTTTTTAATCTAAATGTCAGGAATCACATCCTCCGCTGTGAGACTCTGACCTGTTTTTTTTTCGACGCGCGTTTAGTGTTTTCGTCGCAGCATGTTTATATGCGTTTTGATGCATGATTAAGCTTAGATATGCATGTGGGGTTAGTTTTCTGAGCCGTTGGGTCTTGCAGTGCGAATTTATAAAAAAAAAAAGAAGATATTTTAGTGGTCTATAAATATCTCGCGTTAGATATTTTCAAAACTTACAAACTAAGTTTTCTCATTTTCTCTCTGCCTTATCTCTAACTTGTCGGAGGCCCGGGGCTCGATTTTCAACGATCCAACAACGGATCCTTATTATTGGCACGATGGGCTATGCATTCATCCGGATGAAATTTTATTCCAACAAAGTTTGATTTTTCATGTGGATCGAGGCGTCGACATTTTAACTCAACGAGGTAGGATCTTAGGCTCTTATGTCATATGAGGGTGCTACGTGTAATCGTACATGTTTTTACCGATTAAAAATGCGTGAAAAACCATTTTGGTTTAAACCCATTTTTAGTCGATTTTGGCTGGATGAAATTGGGTTTTGAGTGTTTCTTGTTGAGGTCTCGTGGTGGTTTTGGGCATGTGTTTGTCCGAGGAGGTTGAAAGAGAGTTTGGTTGCTTTGATTTTGAGTTTGCATGGTTGTAGGGTGGTTGTGTAGGCTTCTTGTTTTGCTAAACGGTTAGTTTCTAGCGTAGGACCGTTTGAGAGACTACTCAAGCGGTCTAGAGGGCGGTCTTGGGATGCTCTTGGGTTGTTGACCGCTGGACAGACTACTCAAGTGGTCTAGCCCGCGGTCTATTTTTCACCGGTTGAAAATGTGTTTTTAGAATCGATGTATCTCCCTCATTCGAAATTGGAATGGGATCATGTTTGTGCTCAAATTGAAACCCCGGAAGTCATCTTTCCAATGAAACCTCTCTCACGTTAAAATTCTTTTTGTATAAAATGTCATAATCAAAATAGTGAGGGTATGTCAAAATTTCTAAACCGTTTTTCATCCGTTTTTGGCCGAATGTTTGGAAAAGCTTATTTTTCATCCTTGTTGGCCATTTTTATCAAATTTCTTGTTCCTTGGGATATTTTTGTTGTTTGGTGGTTGGGTTTTGGGTTTCCAATTGGTCTTCAATGGTATTCAGTTGATTGATATATGGGATTAGTTTATCAAAATACTGTTGGATTCTTTTTGGTTTCTATTGGTCGTATTGTGGCTTTAGGGGTTCTGTCGTGGGCTTGAGTGTTTGTGTAGGTGTCGTCCTCGGAGGTGATGTGCATGGTTAGATGCGGATGTGGGTGCCGGTGAGGTGCGCGGTGTTTGTTCTTCGTTGAGTGCGGGTGTGTTTGGGGCCGTGGCTCTTTTTATGAAAAGGTGTTGGTTTGTGAAATCGGGATCTTATGGGCTTTGAGTTGGCCTTCGGGTTAGGCTTGGTTTCGTGAGTTATTGGTTGACCATGTGAGTGGATATTGGGTTATATGACGGGTGGCGTCATGATGTGAAGGTTATACGTGGCTTTAGGCATTCCTAGTTCTAGTTTTATTTATGCATGTTATAAGATGGAAATGTGGTCTTCTATGATTTTGAAACATAAGAAGAAAATGTGGTCTTATATGATTTTGAAGCATAAGACGAAAATGTGGTCTTATGGGATTTTGTAATGTGGTCCGATGAAAGTCATCCCTGGCTGACGATGGACGAAAATGTGGTCCGATGAATGTTAGCCTTGGCTAATGGTGGATGAATACGTGGTTCAATATATGTTAACCCTGGTTAATGATGCACTTGTGTGCGAGTATCTGAATGATAGAAACGTGGTCCTAACGATGCACTTGTGTGCGAGTATCTGAAGGATGGAAACGGAGTCCTAAAGAGGCATGTGTTAATGTGGTGCGTTGGGCAAATTGCATGGATTGCAAGAGTCATCTTCAGTTGTTGAGCTGTTGTCAGGTCTTGTGAGTCGATTTAGATTTGTATACATGTGGTGCGTTGGGCGACTTGCATGGATTGCATGAGTCGTCTTCAGTTGTTGAGCTGTTGTCGGGTCTTGTGAGTCTGTTTAGATATGTATACATGTGCTGCATACATATATCTGTTCTCTTTGAGGCTTATGCAAGTCGTGTTATCAAACCTTTTTCAAACTATTTTACTGGCTCTGGTGAGTCGTGATCTAAAATTGTTTTCAAACTATTTTAAAACTTGAAAAAAAGTCAAAAATTACACCTCATTTTCCTAGCATGTTTAGATTATACTGCATGCTTATCTAGTTTTTACTAAGCCTTAGCTCACGGTGTGGGATTTAAAATATTTTTCAGATACCGGTCACGCAGGTTGAGCCAAAGGTGTCGGAGGGACGAAAGATCTGTAGTCTTCTTTTTTGCTCGTTTTGAACATGTAAGATGTAACATGTTTTCTCGGTGTTGGAACTATGTAATGTAAGTCTTTTGGTGATTATATATAATGCATGTATGTTTTATATTGAGAGTGTATTCTCAGGTTGGGTGCTATGCTTGGTTGCTTGTGAGCATTTCACGTGGCCTAGAGCTAGGGGCGTGATAACTTGGTATCAGAGCTCTGGGTTCAAATACCTAAGAGCCATGGGAAGAGAGTGTATTACTGCGTGAGGTTGACTGCGTGTGCTTGACTGCATGTGTTTAGATGCTATGATAACATGAATGTGTTAGCATGTTAAGCATGAGAATATCGTGTATATGTGAGCATGGGGGTTGAACCTTAAGATTGATTAGTCCTGCCTTTCGACGTTTGGATTAACAAACATAGGAGCCAAGTTAGAAACGCGTTTAGCTGACGTGATTTCTAACAGGGAATATGAGTAGGTTATCCAAATTGACGCGTTATTCTTGTTGATTCTCCTCGGTATGTGGGGTTAGTTTAGCATGAACCTATGTGACTACGTGTTTGCATGTTTATGTGCTTTGTTTATGATCATGCTATGTGTTGCGTCTTATGTTCTATCTTTTCCATATAGACGCGATGTCTGTGAGGAGAGGGCGAGCCCATAGTCGAGGCCGTGGCCGTGGCATTGGTCAAGGAGATGTTCCTATCCCTGATGCTGGGGAGGCAAGTTGTGAGAACCTGACCCGTTTTCTTTTTTGGCATTTTTCGACGTGCATTTTTTGTTTATGTGATAGCATGTTTAAATGATTTTTTGATGCATGATCGAGGTTAGATATGCATGCGGGATAGGCTCCGGGGGCCGTGAGGCGTTGCGGTGCAAATTTTGAAAAATTTTAAAAAAGATATTTTGGAGGCCTATAAATATCTGGAGTTAGATATTTTCAAAAAAAAATTTCAAAACTTCTCCAGCAAGTTTCCTCCTTTTTCTCTCTGTCTACTCTCTAAGTTCTCAGGGGCCCGGGGCTCGGTTTTCAATGATCCAACAACAGATCCTTCCTATTGGCTCGGTGAGCTACGCATTCATCTAGACAGAATTTTATTTTAGCTAGGCTAAATTTTACACGTGGATTGAGGCGTCAAGTTTTTAACTCACCCAGGTGGAATTCTATACCCTACTGTTGTATAACGGTGCTACGTGTAGTCGTGTGTGTTTTTAACGGTTAGATTATTGTAGATCTGATTTTGTATCAAGTTAGATTTTTGGGTTTAAAATCGTGTTTCGACAATTTTGGTTGATGGAATCGAGTGTCGGGAGTTTCTTTTGAGGTCTTGGTGTTAGGCCTGGACGTGTGTATATCCGAGGGTGTCGGACAGGAGTTTAGAGGCTTCAATTCGGGGTTTGGAGGTTGAAACCCGTAGCTTAAAAATGGTTTTTGGGCTTGATCAGTCGACTGGACTCATAGGTTCAGTCAAATGGATCATAGTTCTTGGGGTTCAGTCGACTTGACCTTAAGGGTCAGTCGACTAATCGTGTTTTGGGTGTTCTGGGCTTTTCCAGTGTATTTTTTAGTTGACTGGGGGTTGGGTCTAGTCGACTAAAGTTTTAGGCAATGTGTTGATGGTTTTGTGGTTTGGTGGTTGGGTTTTGGGGTTCGGTTGATCGTATTGTGGTTTTGGGTTTGTGTAGTAGTCTTGGGTGTTTGTTAGATGTCGTCCTTAGGTGACGTGCATGGTTAGATGTGGGTGCTGGTGCACGGTTAGGTGCGTGGTGTTTATTCACCGTTGGGATTTGTGTTGGACGTGTGTGGTCGTCGTGGGTCGTGATGGCCGTGTTAGGCGTGTTGGGGCCCAAAGGTTTTTTGGGAAAAGGAATGTTGGCCTTCAGGCTAGGCTTAGTTTTGTGGTTGGTTATCCCAGTGTGTGTGGACGGGTCGTTTGGGTAAACGGATGACGGAGCGTGGCACATGATGTCGTGTCGAGTTATATGGTGGGTGGCGTCATGATGCGAAGTTATATATGGCTCTGTGCGTTTATAACTTGTTGTGTGTATTTATAACTATTTATTTATGTACAGATTACGTAAGGGAGTTACGTGGTTTATGCTTTAAAACTCAGTTTTATAGGTATGTATATGTGGGCTCTGAGGAGCGGATGTATGTGGTGCATATTGCACTGGTTGCGTACATGCTGTGTGTTGCACGGGTTGTGTGCGTTGCATGGGTTTTGTGCGTTGCATGGGTGGCATACGTTAGATGGGGCAGTGGTTCTTTAGTGAAAGCCCGAGAAGATCCTTGTGTTGTGTGTGTACGTGGGTGCTTAGGGCCTTCGGGTTGATCCTGTAAACTAAGTCGGTTGCCTCCGTGAATGGCGTTGTGTAGGTGTTCTGGACCTTCGGGTTGATCCCGTAAATTAAGCAGGTTACATCCATTATTGCGTTGTTGTCGTAACTCCGTATAAAACTTGTCATTACCGAGCAGGCCTTAAGTAGTGACTAGAGTAATGGGTAGGAGTCTATAGTTATTACCTTTCTTTGTATTTTTACTGTTTTCCCTTAACTGTGGCATAATATCTATTATGATGATATGCATAGTTTCAAGGATGGAATGTGATCTTAAGGATAGTACATGTGACTCTGAAGGACGGAGACGAGGTTCTGGAGAGATATGTGTTGGGTGTGTTGCTCATAGTGTGTTGGGCGTAGTGCATGGATTGCATGAGTTAGCTTGTCGGGGCTTGTGAAAGTCGGTTTAGATATATGTATTCGTGTGTTGCATATATATATCTGTTATCTTTGGGGCTCGTGCGAGCCGTGTTTTTAAACTATTTTGAAGGCTCGAGAGAGTCTAAAACTACACCTCATTTTCCTAGCATGTTTAGCTTATATTACCCATGATGTCTACTTTCTGCTAAGTTTTGGCTCACGGTGTGGGATTTGAAATATTTTTCAGGTACTGGTTACGCAGGTTGATCCAGGTTGCTGGAGGGGTGGCAGAGCTGTAGTCTTCCTTTTTTTAGTTTTGAACATGTATGCTATAACATGTTTTTCGGCATTGGTGTCGTGTAATGTAAGCCATTTGGCAGTTATATACAATGCATGTATGGTATAATTTGAGAGTGTATTCTCGGGTTGGGTGCTATCTTGGTTGTTTATGGGTGTTTCACGTGACCCGGAGTTTGGGGCGTGTCAGATTGGTATAAGAGCTCTAGGTTCGAATACCTAAGAGTCATTGGAAATGGGAGCATCACCATGTGAGGTTGATTGCGTGTGCTTGACTGCATGTGTTTAGATGTTTTGATAACATGAATGTGATAGCATGCGGGTCATACGTGAATGATGTGTATATGTGAGCATGGGAGTCCAACTATGGGATTGATTATTCCTGCCTTTGGGCGTTTGGATTAACAAACTTGGGAGCCAAGTTAGAAACGCATTTAGCTGACATGATTTCTAGTAGAGAATCTGAGTAGGTTATCCAGATTGACGCGTCTTTCTTGTCGGTTCTTCTCAGTATGTGGGGTTTCGTTTAGCATGAACATATGTGGCTATGTGTTAGCATGCTTATGTGGTTAGCATTTATGTTCATGCTATGTGCCGCGTCTTATTTTTTGTCTGTTTCCTATAGATGCGATGTCCACGCGGGGAGGATGAGGCTGTGGCCATGGTTTTGGCCAAAAGGACATTCTAGTCCCAGATATTGGGGATACTAATGCACTCCAATGACCTGTTGATAGAGATATGTTGCGTGAGATGGTCGGCTCCATCCGGCAGCTGGCTGAGGCCTCTATGGGGAGATAGAGTGTATCTAAACTGAGGACGATGGTCGCAATGTGCGAGTTTCGACGTCTGAACCCTCCTACCTTTTCTGGGGATCCCAACCCCATGATAGCTACTGAATGGCTGGAGCTGGTCACCAGGATCTTGGACACATTACAGATTGAGGAAGACAAGTTACGGGTTTCTTTTGCTGCCTTTCAGCTGAGGGGGAGTGCTCACATGTGGTGAAAGTTTTTCAGGACTATAGTCGGAGGCACTTGGGAGGCATTCACAAAGGTATTTCTAGAGAAATAATTTCCTGTGACTTTGAGGGATCCGTACAGAGAGGACTTCCTTTTCTTGACTCAAGGGAAGATGACAGTAGTCGAGTATGAGACTACATTTACAAGCTTATCCCAGTTTGCTTAGGAGATTGTGCCCACTTATCAGTTCTGTGTAAAGAGGTTTGAGAGGGGTCTGAGGTCCGCTATCAGAGATCGAGTGGCAACAATCAGGATGCATGTTTTTACAGAGCTAGTGGCAACCGCCATGAAGGTGGAAGACACTCTGAACGAGACGTGCAGAGACAGAGACAGTAGGAGTCAGCAGGACAAGGGAAGTGCACAGTCCTAGGGACGCAATGATAAGCGTCAACGGATGTCTGGTTTGAGTTCATATCCAGTGGGGTTCTATCAGTCGCAGTCTTCTGCATCCTCACCTCCTGTAGTCTCAACGGGAAGGCCAGAGAAGTATGAGTTCTGTTGCTTCCGATGCAGGCAACCTGGACATCGTGTAGTGGATTGCCCTCAATAGAAGAAGTCCCAGGGTTCGGTATCGGTTCAGTCACTGGGGAGGGAGTCACAGATTTGTTATGAATGTGGCCAACCTGGACATATTCGTAGGGATTATCCCTAGAGGGAGAGTGTGCCGAGTATAGTAGGCACACCAGAGGGTGATTTATTTGTGCAGGATCGACAGCAGCATCCTATAGGTTAGACTTCCCGAGCGACAGATAGGGGAACTTTAGTTCAGTCGGTACGACAGCCGACGACGCTAGGTTATGGCGGACAGGACAGAGCGACATTACCCCGAGTGTATACCCTTATAGCTCCTAGTTCTTCTAGGGTACCGGTCGTGCCGGATAATGTAGCTATGCCTTCAGCGAGCAAAGGTACTTTCTGAGTATGTAGGCTTTGGGCCAGTTTCTTCATTATATTTGTTTGGGAGTTGATGATGGATTTCATGGGAAATGTATTGAATTGAAGTAGTGGTTAGTGAAGATGTGAGGTCGGGGTGAGTTGTAGATCCCGTGCCGTTGGGATAGTTAGCCATTGTTTAGGATGCTTGACCTTGTTTGACTATATCCTTGGAATGGTTTAGCTAACCATCTCGGGTACCTGTGTCAATTATGATCGACGGGGTTGTTTCTTTTGACCACGAGTTGAATTTCGGGGGCGAAATTCCTTTAAGGGGGTAGAGTTGTGAGACCCAGACCGGTTTTCTTTTTTGGCATTTTTCAACGTGCGTTTTGTGTTTATGTGATAGCATGTTTAAATGCTTTTTGATGCATGATCAGGGTTAGATAAGCATGCGGGGCAGGTTCCCGGGCCCGTAAGACGTTGCGGTATGAATTTTGAAAAAATTCAAAAAAAGATATTTTGGAGGCCTATAAATATCTGGAGTTAGATATTTTCAAAAGATTTTTTCAAAATCTCTTCAGTAAGTTTCCTCCTTTTTTTCTCTGCATTCTCTATAAGTTCTCGAGGGCCTGGGGCTCGGTTTTCAACGATCCAACAGCGGATCCTTGCTATTAGCACAGTGAGCTACGCGTTCATCTGAACAGAATTTCATTCTGATGAGGCTCAATTTTACACGTGGTTCTAGGTGTTGAGTTTTTAACTCACCGAGATAGGATTCTAGACCTTATTGCTGTGTAAGGGTGCTACGTGTAATCGTATGTGTTTTTAACGGTTAGATTGCTGTAGATCTGATTATGTATCAAGTTGGGTTTTTGGGTTTAAAAATGGTGTTTCGGCGATTTTGGTGGATAGAATCGAGTGTCGGGAGTTTCCTTTGAGGTCTTAGTGTTAGGCCTGGGCATGTGTATGTCCGAGGTTGTCGGATGGGAGTTTGAAGGCTTCGATTCAGGGTTTAGAGGTTGAAACCCGTAGCTTAAAAACTATTTATGGACTTGGTCAGTCGACTGGACTCATTTCTTGAGTTCAGTCGACTGGACCTTGAGAGTTAGTCGATTGAACCGTGTTTTGGGCGTTCTGAGCTTTTCCAATGTGTTTTTCAGTCAATTGGGGGTTGGGTCCCGTCGAGTGAAGTTTTGGGCTGTGTGTTGGTGGTTTTGTGGTTTTGTGGTTGGGTTTCTCAGTCAACTGAGGGTTGGGTCCCGTCGAGTGAAGTTTTGGGCTGTGTGTTGGTGGTTTTGTGGTTTTGTGGTTGGGTTTTGGGGTTCGATTGATCGTGTTGTGGTTTTGGGGTTTGTGTAGTGGCCTCGGGTGTTTGTTAGATGCCATCCTTGGGTGATGTGCATGGTTAGACGTGGGTGTTGGTGCACGGTTAGGTGCGTGGTGTTTATTCACTGTCGGGGTTTGTGTTGGACACGTGTGGTCGTCGTGGGTTGAGATAGCCATGTTGGGTGTGTTAGGGCCCGTGGGTCTTTTGGGAAAAAGAAGTTGGTTTGTGAAAATTGGGGTTTTATGGTTTTAGTGTTGGCCTCTGGGCTAGGCTTAGTTTTGTGGTTGGTTTGTCCCGGTGTGTGTGGATGGATCATTTGGGTAAACGAATTACGGAGCGTGGCACATGATGTTGTGTCGAGTTATATGGCGGGTGGCGTCATGATGTGAAGTTATATATGGCTATGTTCGTTTATAACTAGTTATGTGCATTTATAACTATTTATTTATATACGGATTACGTAAGGGAGTTACATGGTTTATGCTTTAATACTCATAGTTTTATAGGCATGTATATGTGGGCTCTGAGGAGCAGATGCATGTAGTGCATGTTGCACGGGTTGCGTGCGTTATATGTGTTGCGCGAGTTGCGTGTGTTGCGTGTGTTTCACGGGCTGCATGCATTGCATAGGTGGCATGCGTTAGATGGGGCAGTCGTCCGTTGGTGAAAGCCCGAGAAATGTTAGATGGGGCTAGGGCCGTGGTCCTTCGATGAAAGCCCAAGAAATGTTAGATGGGGTAGTGGTCCTTCGGTGAAAGCCCAAGAAGATCCTTGTGTTATGTGTGTGCGTGGGTGCTTAGGGCCTTCGGGTTGATCCCGTAAACTAAGTCAGTTACCTCCGTGAATGGCGTTGTGTATGTGCTTTGGACCTTTGGGTTGATCCCGTAAATTAAGCTGGTTGCCTCCGTTAATTGCGTTGTTATCACAACTCCGTATAGAACTTGCTATTACCGAGCAGGAGTCTATAGTTGTTACCTTTGTCTATGTTTTTACTGCTTTTTCTTAACTGTGGCATAATATCTATTAGGATGGTATGCATAGTTTTAAGGATGGAATGTGTTCTTAAGGATAGTGCGTGTGACTCTGAAGGACATAAATGAGGTCCTTGAGAGATATATGCTGGGTGTGTTGCTCATAGTGTGTTGGGCGTAATGCATGGACTGCATGAGTTAGCTTGTCGGGGCTTGTGAAAGCCGGTTTAGATATATGTATTCGTGTGTTACATATATATATTTGTTATCTTTAGGGCTCGTGCGAGCCATATTTTCAAACTGTTTTAAGGCTTGAGAGAGTCTAAAACTACACCTCGTTTTCCTAGCATGTTTAGCTTATATTGCACATTCTGTCTAGTTTCTGCTGAGCTTTGGCTCACGGTGTGGGATTTGAAATATTTTTCAGGTACCGATTACGTAGGTTGATCCGGGTTGCTGGAGGGGTGGAAGAGCTGTAGTCTTCCCTGGTTGGGTGTTATCTTAGTTGTTTATGGGTGTTTTACATGACCCAGAGTTTGGAGCGTAACACGAATGCTCCCCAAGGACCTGTTGACGCGGTAGAGTTACTGCGTGCGCTAGTGGGCTCCATCGGTCAGTTGGTTGTGGCCGCTAGAGGTGAGACTATTAGAGAGAGAGTATCGGAGTTGAGGGTGACGGTGGCGATGAGAGAGTTCAGGCGTCTTGACCCTTCGATCTTTACTGGGGATCCTGATCCTCTTGCTGAACATAGTGGTTGGAATTGGTGAGCTAAAACCTTAACACATTGTAGATAGTTTAAGACGAGTTATGGGTTTCTTTGGCCACTTATCAGTTGAGAGGTAATGTTCACGCATGGTGGAAATATGCCAGGAACACTATAGGGGACACATGGGCAGCCTTTACGGGAGTTTTTCTAGAGAAATACTTCTCGACTTCGAAGAGGGACTTATACAGGGAGGAGTTCTACACTCTCACCCAGGGGGCGATGGATATCATGCAGTATGAGGCCAAGTTTACGTGCTTGTCCTGGTTTGTGCCACAGTTAGTGAGCACAGATGAGTTGCGGTCAATGAGGTTTGAGCGGGGCTTGAGGCCGGCGAGTAGGGAGCGTGCGGTAGCAATGGGACTTTGTGTGTTCATAGAACTGACTGAGATCCAAGTTTCCAGGGAGGCCAGGACACCGCCGAGTGGAGTAGAGGCGCAGTCAGGTGGGGTCTCCAACAAGAGACATAGGTCCTTTGGTCTTAGCTTTCATCCATCTGGACTACAGCAATTTTCAGTACCAAGACCATCGGTGGCTTTGTCTAGGAGGCCGGAGCAGAGGGAGTTGATTTGTTATCGATGTAGGTAACCCGGGCATCGTGCAGCAGATTGCCTACAACCAAAGCCATCCCAGAGTTTGGCACCAGTGCAGCCGCAGGGGAGGGAACCGCCAGCTTGTGGCGGGTATGGCCAGTTGGGACATATTCGCAGGAACTGTCCTCAGGGTGGCAGTGCACCGAGCAGGGAAGGCACACCAGTGGGTTCGTGTGTACTGGGTCCATCAGAGTACCGACAGTAGCATCTCGCAGTTCAGACTTCCCAAGTGATAGATATGGGAACTTCAGTTCAGTCGGTATGACAGCTGACAGCGCGAGGTTCAGGTGGACAGCCCAGGCTGACACCGAGCAGAGCGTATTCTCTCATAGCTCCCAGTTCTTTGAGGGCACCGACCATGCCTGATGATGCAGCTATGCCTCCAGTGAACAGAGGTACTTTCTGAGTGTATAGATTTTGAGCCAGTGTTCTTACTAATGTAGGAACATTACTTTTTCCTTGTTGCATCTGTTTGGGAATTAGTGATGGATTCCGTGGGTGGTGTGCTGTGTTGAGGTAGTGGTTGGTGAGGATGTGAGGTTGGGGTGAGTTGCAAATCCCGTGTCTGCGAGATAGTTGGCCGTTGTTTAGGATGCCTGACCTTGTTTGACTATATCCTAGGATCGGTTTGGCCGACCATCTCTTATGTTTGTGTCGATTACGATCGACACGGTTGTTTTCTTTCGACCTTATGTTGAATTTTGGGGACAAAATTCCTTTAAGGGTGTAGAGTTGTGAGACCCTGACCCATTTTCTTTTTTCGACGCATGTTTAACATTTTCGTCGCAGCATGTTTATATGCATTTTGATGCATGATTAGGCTTAGATATGCATGTTGGGTTGGTTTCCGGGGCTGTTCGGTCTTGCGGTGTAAATTTAAAAAAAAGATATTTTGGTGACCTATAAATATCTCGCGTTAGATATTTTTAAAACTTACAAGCTAAGTTTTCCCAATTTCTCTCTACCTTCTCTCTAACTTCTCGAAGGCCTAGGGCTCGGGTTTCAACGATCTAACAGCGAATCCTTGTTATTGGCACAGTGGGCTACTCGTTCATCCAGACAAAATTTTATTCTGATGAAGTTCAATTTTGCACGTGGATCAAGGAGTCGACTTTTTAACTCAACGAGGTAGGATCCTAGACTCTCATGTCATATAAGGGTGCTACGTGTAATCGTGCATGTTTTTACCGGTTAAAAATGCGTGAAAAACCATTTTATCTAACGGGGTTTTGGTTTAAAATCGTCTTTAGTCAATTTTGGTTGGATGAAATCGGATTTTGAGTGTTTCTTGTTGAGGTCTCATGGTGGCTTTGGGCGTGTGTATGTCTGAGGAAGTTGGAAGAGAGTTTGGTTGCTTCGATTTTGAGTTTGGATGGTTGTTGGATGGTTGTAGGGTGGTTGTAGGCTTCTTTTTTTGCCAAACGGTTAGCTTCTAGCACATGACCGCTTGAGAGACCCCTCAAGCGGTCTATAGGGCAGTCTTGGGATGCTCTCGGGTTGTTGACCGCTGGACAAACCGCTCGAGCAGTCTAGCTCGCGGTTTATTTTTCACTGGTTGAAATTATTTTTTTAAATCGATGTATCTCCCTCATTCAAAATCGGAATGGGATCATGTTTGTGCTCAAATTGAAGCTCCAGAAGTCTTCTTTCAAATGAAACCACTCTCACATTAAAATTCCTTTGGTAGAAAACGTTATGATCAAAATAGTGAGGGTATGTCAAAATTTATAAACCAATTTTCATCTGTTTTTGGCCGAATGATTGGGAAAAAGCTTATTTTTCATCCATGTTGCCCCTTTTTATCAAATTTCTTGTTCCTTAGGATGTTTTTGTTGTTTGGTGGTTGTGTTTTAGGTTTCCAATTGGTATTCAATGGTATTCAATTGATTTATATATGGGATTAGTCGACTAAAATACTATTGGATTCTTTTTGGGTTATTTTGGCCGTGCTATGGCTTCAGAGGTCGTGTCGTGGCCTCAGATGTTTGTGTAGGTGTCGTCCTCAGGGATGACGTGCAAGGTTAGATGCAGATGTGGGTGCTGGTGAGGTGCGTGGTGTTTCTTCTTCGTTGGGTGCGAGGCATGTTTGGGCCCGTGGTTCTTTTTGGGAAAATGTGTTGGTTTGTGAAATCGGGGTCTTATGGGTTTTGAGTTGGCCTTCAGGTTAGACTTGGTTTTGTGGGTTGTTGGTTGACCATGTGAGTGGATGTTGGGTTATGTGATGGGTGGCGTCGTGATGTGAAGGTTATACGTAGCTTTATGCATTCATAATTCTAGTTTTATTTATGCATGTTATAAGACGGAAATGTGGTCTTACATGATTTTGAAACATAAGACGGAAATGTGGTATTATATGATTTTGAAGAATAAAATGGAAATATGGTCTTATGTGATTTTAAAACCTAAGACGAAAATGTGGTCTTATGGGATTTTGTAATGTGGGACGAAAATGTGGTCCGATGAAAGTTATCCCTGGCTGATGATGGATGGAAATGTGGTTCAATGAATGTTAGCCTTAGCTAACGGTGGATGAAAACGAGGTCCAATATATGTTAACCCTAGTTAATGATGCACTTGTGTGCGAGTATCTAAAGGACGCAAAAGTGGTCCTAATGATGCACTTGTGTGCGACTATCCCAAGGACGGAAATGAGGTCCTAAAGAGGCATGTGTTGCGTGTGTTGCATGTGGTGCGTTGAGCGAATTGCATCGATTGCATGAGTCATCTTCAATTGTTGAGCTGTTGTCGGGTCTTGTGAGTCGGTTTAGATATATATACATGTGGTACATACATATACCTATTCTCTTTGAGGCTCGTGCGAGTCGTGTTATCAAACCTTTTTCAAATTGTTTTACTGGCTCTGGTGAGTCATGATCTAAAACCGTTTTGAAACTTTTTTAAGACTTGAAAGAGTGTCGAAAACTGCACCTCGTTTTCCTAGCATATTTACCTTATGCTGCATGGTTGTCTAGTTTCTACTGAGCCTTGGCTCACGGTATAGGATTTGAAATATTTTTAAGTACCGGTCATGCATGTTGATCCGAAGGTGCCTGAGGGGCGAAAGATCTGTAGTTTTCTTTTTTGCTCGTTTTGAACATGTATGTTGTAACATGTTTTCTCGGTGTTGGAACTATGTAATGTTAGCCTTTTGGCGATTGTATATAATGTATGTATGTTTTATATTGAGAGTGTATTCTTGGGTTGGATGCTATGTTTGGTTGCTTATGGGCGTTTCACGTGGCCCGGAGCTTGGGGCGTGACATCCACACCTTTAGAAAGTTTGGTCTCCCAAACATAGCATAGATTTCTATAGGGTGATTTTACTAAATTTCTATTTGTAGCCATTGTCTTAGAAATTCGTACATATGGCATTGTTTTCTTTATTTTGTGGATCTCCAGGTGTTAATGGGTAAAGGTGTCTTTGTCTCCGATTGTTATGCTGATTCACATCTCGAATCCTTGGTCTCGAGATTTGATTTCTACCTTCATTTCTTGTTGTTACTCCATCTTCCTTTACAATTTTTGGATAATTTTTCTTGTAGTGGTCTTCTAATCTGCATCTCCAACACCTATTTTCCAAATTTCAACACATCTTGGTATGTCTATTTGCACAAATTTTGCATGGATTAGCTTGCTTATTATGACCATCCTCTTAACTTATTGTACTAGAATTGGATCTCTTCTTCATCCTTTCATCAAATTTCTCGATGCCCGAGACCCATCGTTTTCGAATGTCAAGAATTCTCTAATTTTCTTCTTCTTCTTCTTCTTCTTCTTATTCTACTTAAAGCGCCCAGTCAATTACCTCCAAATATATCGATAATCTCATGGGTCTTATGATTCTTTGAATTTTTGGCTTCAATCCATCTTTGAATTTTCTCGCTTTCATATTCTCTGTTGAAACCATTTGAGGTGCGTATTTGGCAATATCTGTGAATTTAGCTTCGTAGTCAGCTACGGTCATTGATTCTTTCTATTTGAGTTGTTGAAACTCCGTACTCTTAGCATCTATAAGTGACTGAAGAATGTACTTTTCTCTAACAACCTGTAAGAACCTTTCCTAGGTCATCCCGGGCTCTACTTCTTCCTTCATCGTCCACCATCGATGTGCTTCCTTTTCTAGTTGGTAGGCCGCTAATCTAACTTTCTACCATTCACTACATTCTAATACTATGAAAATTTTATTGAGGGTTGTTATCCAAGCATTCGCTTTAATTGGATCCAGTCCGCCTTTAAAGGTTAGAGGCTTGAGTTTTAGGAACTCTTTAATGTTTGATCTTATTGTGCATGGCTGTTTTGGGATTTGTTGACGTGGGTCGTTATTCTGTTGTTGGTTTTTAAGGTTTTCACCTCCTAACTATTGGTTTCTAGGATGAGGATTGTCATGTCTTGCTTTATGTTGTGGAGGTATAAATTTTTGTGGGAGGTGCATCTGAACTATTTCAGCTAACTCTGCCACACTTTGCTGAAGTTGTTTTAAATGCTCGTTCATATTGATTGTAGCTCGATTTTGCATACTGCCACTAGTAGGAACAATAACTTAACCTACAAAAGGCCATTACTAGGGTTATTGACTAAAATTATCAATGCTAACTATCGGATCAAGAAGATTGTTATTAACATAAACACATAAAAGGTCTACCACACATAACATAAAGAATCACCATCCAACTCGATTAATTCTCCCAAACTTCCCATTAGAAAACAATGGTGATCAAGCGTTCTTCGAATCAAAATTTCAAGAATAATTGCTCGATTGTTATAAAACACAACAAGGCATTTTCGAAAATATATTCGTATAACGTACATATAAAACGATTGTAAGATAGCTAGTTCAACTAAGCGTTTAACTATCCCTAGGATATACAAACTCCTATAATCTCATGTTCTACTTCTTTTGAACTGAAGACACAAAGGTAATGTAAGTCGGGGGCAGCTATTGTGTACGTAATCCTATGGCTCTAGGTTTTTAAGAAAATTTAAAAATTAAAACTCTAATACCATCTCTATCATGACCCATTTTATAATAGCATTCTTGACCGGTTAGTGAGTTAAAATTCACCTGATGCCTATTTTTTCTCCCAATAGTTCAAGGATTTTCAAAAGGAAAACATTATTTAAAAAAAGATGTTGCTAAAGCAGGAATTAATAAACATACCAAGTGCCAAAACTAGTGCCATGAAATACATTATGGTTATACATAAAACAACATTTACATTTGAAGCATAACTGGGTACACAACACAAAAAGAGATAGTTTTCTCTTTTCGGGTTATCCAAAACTCACTTTATCCTGAAATAACACAACATCAACTTCATAATCACAAAGTTTGTGTGAGTACATATATATCGAGATTACATGTTTGTCATGAAATATCAACGTTGTAGTACAAAAACATCTCATCAGGCTATTTTATCAAAAGTAATAACATTCATTTTTTAAAAATAGGTTACAAACATTAAGCCTTAGCATGTTCTCATAAACAAGTTACGGGCATTAAGCCCTAACAAGTTTTCATTAACATTATACCTTAAATACGATGATAAGCTCTTGGCTATGCTAGAATTACTTCGGGAGCGACCCTACAACCCTTTTTGTTATAATATCATAACCAACAATCACTTGACCGCGATCCCATCCCTATACACCTCGTTGTTTAATACGCTAGCGACTGGGCTAGCACCATTCAAGCTATTATCGTTTATATAATTTTAAAATAGTCTTAAACATGATACTGATATTTTCTCAAAACAGAGATAACCACACTTTCCATAGATATATTCATGACAGGAAAATTGTATAGAAATCATCACATTATGCGAATAAAGGAGAGGTTGCATTCAAACCAAAACAAAAAACTTAAGTAACAAAGATATATGAGACTCACCTAGTTTTAGTAGGTATTCAATTAATCTTGTCCCGAAACACCCAACCATAGATAATAAAGGAACAACACTTAGTTACGATTTTATATCATTTTAAGAGAGTTTAGCTAATACATATTTTAACAATATTTTTCATGTTTAGGAAGAACTTATAATTTAACATGGTCTTTTCAATTTAATCGATAGCTCATAACATGTAAAATATTAACTTTAGCCAAAGTTTGTGAATTTTGATAAGAAAATTTTATATTTTCATTTATTCTATTTTTCGGTCAAAAAATCTTATGCTAAATAACTCTAAAAATTGATTTTAACTAAATGAAAGTTTAAAAAAATGGAGGTTTAAACCAAAATTTTGTTATGACTTAACTTAAAACGTAAATCTTAAAACGTAAATCTTAAAAATTTTAATATGAGAAAATCTGTTTATTTTATTTTCCCTAGTTTAGTCTTTAAAAGAACAAATTTCTTTAAAAAGAAGATTTTTAAGATAAAATTTCTTTTAATTTCTTAATGTTTAGATTAAAGTTTCTTATTCTTTAAATGAAAAACTTCTTATTTTAACTCTCTATAAAAAAATAAATTTTCTTCAATTTTTAAAAACTCTTTATACTTTGTTTCTAACCTTTTTTATTAAAATAAGTCAAAGCCTCAAAAAATGGAAAACAACAAAGAATTCAATTAGACACATAGAGCCTCCTCAACCCAAACTCACGAAAGACACACATACAGTGGCAACCAAATCACAACAAATCGTGGGAATGGGTGACTGGTGGATAGCCCATGACGGTGGTGCTTGGTTTTTCGAGTGATGGTGTGTGCGGCAGTGATGTGGTGGCGTGGTGAGGTGGTGGTGATGCATTTTCGAGAGGGTGAGAGAGATATACAATGAGGGAGAGAGAGAGATGACGGTGGTGCTTGGTTTGGCCTTATTAATCACTGTTTATTTATTGAGTAGTGGATAATAGTCAACATGAACAAAAAAATTTAATATTAATATATTTTTTTTTACAAATATTTATATATTACTTAATTTTTATTTACTGGTCAGTAAACGGAGGTTAAATTTTTTGTATGTAAAATGACCTTTTTATTTATTTAACATGTTGCTATAGGCATTGAAACCTAATTTTATTTTTGACTTCAAGTTAAAGTGGGTTATTTATCCACTTCCATTATCGATGCTTCCATAACAAGTTGATTTCTTGAAGTTTGGCTTTGTTCGATTGTGTTTCAATTAAGGACTTAATAGTCCACTTCTTAATTACTCTTCTTCCTTGCTAAGGTCAACATTAAAGTAGTCGAAGACCAGTGCAATTGAGATATTTTGAAATATCAGAACATGCAAATTCAAAACGGTAATCATCACAAATTAAGAACAATAGAAGCCCTATTCTGCATTAATTCAGGCCTTGTGAATCGCGAGTATTGCAATATATCAAACGTTTATCTCTCTCACCACTGAGCGTGGTGGCTCAGTGGTTGTGAGGTTCGGTTCATTTTTATTTTGTAATATTTTATCGGCGTATTATAAATTGCATTTGGTTGCAATAAATTGATTTATTTCTATATGATGTATGCATGTTGAGAACAATCGATCGGCCTGTTGGGGTTAAGTGCGCGTGGGGCAGATCAAAACATTAGTTTTTGGTCTTATGTTGCAAGCTTCTCTTCATTCTCTCTAGGAGATAACCTAAAATCCTAGTCTTCTCTCTAAATTTTTTCTTGCTCCGGGTGTGATTGTTAGCATTGCGAGAGTGGAACGGTATTGTACACACCGAGGGACTCGCATCCATCCGAATAGAATCTCATTTCGGTTGTTGGAGGCAAAACTACAAAGATCATTATTTTTGCAAACGATTTTTTAAAAAAATTAAACCGGACGAGCAAATGCAGAAACGGGATCTAGATAAAACTTTTGATGTTGAACGATCCAAATAAAAACCTGTGCAACCAAAATTAATTTAGAAGAATATCTTTTTTCAGTCAGATCTTCAACTACATTTTTGATTCCGAGTTGAAATTCTCGTCAAACCTTTTACTGTATTTCTTTATGTGATTCTTGAATGTAGTGTGAGATACAATCTATCAAGAACTCGTACCGGCAGAATCTGGACAACTTTAGTCTTGAAAAATAAGTTATGAAACTGGTTCAGCCTACCCGCATTTTTATAGGGCTACAGCAGGGCCCTCTGGAGTAATTATAAGTAAAATTTTTAGTGGAACACATACACCCATCAACAGTTTTCGCAATTAAGAAAACCTCGTAACGGTATTTGTAATTATGAAAATCTTGCCGCAGTTTTTGCAATTTTTATAAAATACTGAATTACAGTTCACACCACTAAAGAACTATAATTGCACTCTTACCCATAATCTCAAGACCTTCATGTATTGAGCTCCTGTTATTAAATGCTTAACATTTCTTCCTATATTAAGATTTTTGATACCTGCCAATTAAATTTAATCGACATCTTGAAATTCTTTAAGTCCTTCCACTTAACTTATTTGATCGCCGGATAATCAAATCCACCTACAAGATTTAACTCGGTTAAAACTTATAAGCTTCCTTAAGGGGGTATCGTCAATCTTGATCTTTCAGGATGTGAATTCCGTCAATAATTAATATTCACCACATAAATAATATCGCTATCCAACTCATCGAGAATATAGACTCATATAAGATCGCACTATCTAATGAATCAAAACAACGAATACTAAATATACGCAAATTAATAATTATTTCAGGATTAAGAGTATAACCACTATTCATAATAATCTTGGAATGTGAATTAATTTATATAGTCAGTAAAAAATTAGTTACCCCAAATGTCTCATTCAATACATACAAAGTGTACTGGCACAGAGAGTCTGAATAATAGACGACAGTATTATTTGTTTTTCGTAATCAAGATAGACCTACTAAAACTTTGTGCCACAGCTATACCGATGGTATGTCCATTTCCATCAAAATTGTGAACATAAAACTTATATTCTGTAAGAACCTAAATCTGATCTTATGTGTGCAAGCCGTACTCTACACACTAAATTAAATACTGTACAGAATATTGGGCATCTGTGCATAACATTCAGAAAATAATATACATACATTACACATAAAGATTCTCATAAAATAAAAAATTAATTTTATTAAAATAAAATTAAATACTAAAAATATGATTTTTAATATACCAATTCTAACAATCTCCCACTTATATTCAAAACCATGTTGCCATACTTCTGACCCCAAGTCCTCTGCATGACTATCAAAAGTTTTAGCCGGTAAGCTCTTTGTAAAAAGATCTGCAAGGTTGTCTCTTGATACAATCTTAGTCACAACAACATTACCTCTCTGTACAATTTCTTGTATCAGGTGATATTTACGCTCAATGTGCTTTTCTTTCTCGTGAACCCTAGGTTCCTTCGAGTTTGCAACCACTCTGCTATTGTCACAATAAAGTGTAATAGTCGATTAAACTGAAGGTACCACGTCTAGATCTAACAGAAAGTTTCTAAACGAAACGGCCTCCTAAGATGCTTCAGAAGCTTCCACGTACTCGGTCTCTATGGTGGAATCAGCAATACAAGACTGCTTGATACTTCTCTAACTTATAGCTCCACCTCCTGAGGTAAACACATATCTTGAGGTAGACTTATAGAAATCCTTGTTAGACTAGAAATCTGATTCTTTGTACCCCAAAGGTACTAGATTGTCTGCCTGATAAATTAGCATACAATCCTTAGTCTTTTTCAGGTACTTGATTAAATTCTTTACCGCAATGCAATGCTCCTGACTTGGGTTAGACTGATATCTGCTAAATATTCCAACGGCAAAATAGACGTTGGGTCTAGTGCAAAACATAACATACATGAGGCTTCCTACTGCCGAAGCATTAGAAATCACCTTCATCTTTTTTATCTCATTAGGTATCTTAGGACACTGATTCTTGGATAGAGTGATTCCATACCTAAAAGGAAGAAATCCTTTTCTTGGAATCCTGGACTCTAAAATGAGGATGGATATCATCGATATACTTTTCTTGTGATAAACCCAACATCCTTTGTTTCTGATCTCGCATAAGCTTGATTCCAAGAATGTGACTGGGTTCTCTCAAATTCTTCATATCGAATTGCCCAGATAACCGTATTTTAACCGTAAATAATACCCTGACATCGTTTTCAATGAACAAAATATCGTCTACATAGAGTACTAAAAAAATCACCACACTTTCGTCACACTTTTTGTACACACTAGACTCATTCAGACTCTAATCAAAATCATAAGACTTTATGACTTGATCAAACTGAGTGTTCTAGGAGTTCGATGCCTACTTAAGTCTATAAATTGATATCTTAAGCTTACACAACATATGTTTCTGGCCCTTTACAATGAATTCGTCTGGTTGTATCATATAGATACACTCGTCAAGACTTTCATTAAGGAAAGCTGTCTTGACATCTATTTGCAAGATTTCATAATTGAAATGTGCGGTAATAGATAAGAGAATCTAGATAGACGTAGGCATGGCTACTGGTGAAAAAAAAATTTCATAATCGATTTATTCTTTTTAAGTGAACCCTTTTGCAATAAGCTAAGCTTTGAAGGTTTCAACCTTCCCGTCTGCTCCTCTCTTTCTGTTGTAAATTCACTTGCATCCAATGGATTTTATCCCTTCGGGTGATTTTATAAGTTTTTAGACCTTATTGGAATACATAGATTCTGTCTCTGAATTCATTTTTCTTTGCTAAAAATTTGCATCTTTGTCTTGTAGTACTTCATTGTAGTTGTAGAACTCGGTATCTAGTTCTGCCAAGATCCTGTCAAAAGACTCTCCTAAGAACATATACCGATCAGCTTGATGAAAAATCCTCCCACTACGACGAGGCATACCTGTGTCTATGTACTAGCAGTAAAAGTGTATGGACTTGGCTCTAAACCATAGGATTAGTGACGGTAAACCGATATGATCTTAGGTCATAATAAGATTAAAATCTTAAACATGATCAAAACCTAAGAATCAGACCTCGATAATCAAAAACCCTAAAATAAAAAGAAAGCCCTCTAATCTCGAAGATCATTAAGTTACCCTAAGAACACTCACTTAAAACCCTAAAGTGCTAAGTTTATAAATGAAATTTCGAGCCCCAAACCCTTCTTATGAAATGCTGACATGGCATCGTAACCTTTCAAGCCCAACAATCTATATGTGTTGTCTTATTACAGCAAAACCCGACTCCCAAATCCAAAGAATGAGAAAATCAAACCCAAACCCTAACGTGAAAAGAAAATTATACTCAAAAGCCTAAACCCCGTGACTTCTAATAATAACACTTCGACCCCAAGTCTTTAAGAAAACTATAATTTTATCATAAGACACCAAAGTTCATAGTAAGTTATTAATGCCATAAAAAGACACTTAAATCCCCATTCATATTTCACCGAAGAGTTTCTAAAACTCTCAGTATCAACAATTACACACTAGTCCCTCACGTCTTTAAAATTTCACAAAAGTCCATGAGATAGTTCTCACCTATAATTCTCTACAACCAATATAAATTAATATATAAATATATAGATATGCTAAATACATATATGACATGTGTGTGAAACCACCTAGTAGTATGTGCAAACTTTATTCTAATAAGATAAAAAATCATATCCCAAATCAAATTAAATAAAATTTTAATTTTCAAGAAAAGATAGTTATATTTTCAAGACTTACAACAAAATACTAAAATAGTATTAAATAATAATAATAATAGCAATCATAAAGTTTAAAATAATAATACTGTATAAAATATTAAATAATAATAATAATATAAAGTATTAAATCACAAAATCATACATGAGAATAATAAATTCACTCACACTTATATTATCTGACCAAACTTTATATGTATATATAGGTATGAGTAGGTAAGAGAATCTCTACAATACAATATAATAATCAATAAATGTCAAATATCTACAACCCATAATTTTAATTAAAATAATAAAAAAAAAGATCAAATCTCTACAATACTCTAAATATAATAATTAAGAAGCAAAAAGTAATCTTATTATATGTATATATTTATATGTGTGTGTGTATAAGTATACATGTCTGTACAATCAAAATCCAAAATAACAATAATGCTAAATAAATATACAATCACAATCTTCAACACAAGCCTTACTTACATAAACATATATATATACACCAAAGAGAATCTCTATAATCAAATAAAATAATCAAAAGTAAAAGTCACTTTAGTGTTTATAATAATCAAAGAGAAAAAAAAAATTATTACATATATGTATAGGCGTATTTATAAGTCTCTACAACTCAATATTATAATCAAAACTAATAACTTAATATAATTGTAAGGACCCGCTTTTTAAGTATAATAATAGCAACGATAATATAGCTGTAGTGTAGTCGCCTATATCGTCACGATCACTCAACACTAAAAAAAATTAATTAAATAAATAATAATAATAATAATAGTAATAATAATAATAATTTTTATAATTAATTAAGTGATTACAACACAAACTCACACAAACTCTAATATAAGTTTTGTATACACAAGTATACATACTCGTTAAGAGAATCTCTACAACAAACACAATAAAATAATCAATAAATCTTAATTCTTTACAACACTCTATTCCCATTAAAATAATCAAAATTAATACTATATATATATATATATATACATATAATTATACTCTTCTTTACAACCTAATAAAATAACTCAAAAAGTTAAAAGGTAAAAGATACTTTAGTGTTTAAAATAATCAAGAGACAAAATGTAGTTTAATATTTATGCATGTATATATGTATGTATAAATCTCTACAAATAGCCTAATATTATAATCAAAAGTAACAACCTAATATAATAATATAACTTTAAAGCCAACTTGTATATATAAGGAGATTTAATACAACACATAAATAATTAAATAATGATAAAATAATATTAAACCATGAAATTGAGTTTTAAAATTTAAATCCACCAAATTAAATTAAAACTAGTATAAAAAAATATTTAAAATATACATCAAGTTACGAAATTGTACAAAAACTTAAAATTTAGCCCAACTACCACAACTAAATAATACTATAATTAAACTAAAATGTAAAAATTAAGTACAACACCTAAAATTATTATAATAATTTAAAATTTTAATATTTATAATTAAAATTATACATTAAGTTAATTTTTAAATTTAATTTTTTAACAATGTAGTGTATATATACCATTAAATATATAATATACCAATATAATACAATCAAAACTCAAACTTGGAGCCAAAATACATCTCATGGCCAGCCACATGAGTGTCCTACACTCGAGCCCTTTTTTTTATTATTTTTGTGTCATAACTTTTGAATATGCATGCATTTTAAGTCGGTATAGGGTCCATAGGTCTTACACACCCATTATAAACCTATTTTTTGCTACAAAAAATAATTTTAAAAGGCCAAACCCCACCCATGCTCAGCACATCCTTTCCCAAACTCCCTCTTTGTGTTTTGCATATTCTCTAAGTGTTGGTACAGTGAGGTAGAGAGAGAAAGAGAAAAAAAATGCTTGTAGTTCTTAAAAGTTTTTGTGTTCTTGGGCATCTATTTACATAGATCTTCATCATCCATCATCTTCAAATCCTAAACCAATGTAGAAACAACATCTTTACACACTTATTTTTTATTTACAAGTCTCCTCTCATTTTCTACATTCCCCAAAACCCAAGATCCATGCTCAAACTCATGTCTTTTTACTTTTCAAATCTGTCCAGAAAAGATTTTTGTCAAAAATCCAATTTTTGTCATTTTTTTTGAGAGATCTAAACTCATCAAAAGATTTTGAAATTTTTACTGTAGTTTCATATATATACTATTTGCACGCACGAATTTTCTTGAGGTCCAAATCATTTCCCTTATTTTTCTAAAAATAGAGAAGTAAATTGGGTTAAAGTGGCTGTTTGGATAGACCAATTTGAATCTATGCCATTTACTGTAGAAACAAGTTTTTGGTATGATTTTTATATGGTTGGATAGATGAACGTCTAATCTTTCTAACCCCACTGGAATCAATCCGTTTCCGTAAGTGTAGAGAAAATGGCAACGATTCTCCAAAAGTGTATTGAATCTGGACACTGTTTGGTAGGATATTCATAACAAATTCAAAAAAAATAAAAAAAATGGAAGGTCAAGTTTCAGAGCTTCTAAAATCATAGATCTACCATTGTAAAAATTTTAAAAATGAATTATTAAGTCTAAGTCTTCAATTCTATTTTTGAGCTCACTGGGTATTCACACCACTGTTCTGAAAATTTTCTCTGCACTGTCACATAAACTTGTTTGGTTAAAACCGAGGCCTAAGAGGCAAATTTTGAAAACGTGTAAAACATAAAAAGTATTCATAACATCTCGAATAGAGTGCCTACAAAATCTTAAATTTTAATTCCGAGTCTAAGTATTTTAAAAATCCTAAAATCAGTAACTAAAACCTGAAAATCCTGAATATGATTAAAGATGATTTTTCTTTAATGCTATGTTTGGGGTTTTCCTATGTTGTGTTATGCATGGTTAAATAATTAGAATGTGTAATATTGTCTCAATATACTTACATAATTTTTGTGGTTAAATTACTTACATGCAATTTGGTTAAATCATTGATCCATGCACACTATGTTTTAACCTAAGTATTTTGATGTGATTTTAGCTTAATTGGTGTACTTTTGTCTTACATGCTATTTAATCTTATTCGTGCGTAAATTCCCATATAATTTGAAAAATTATAATTTTATGCATATTATGCCACATCATCATTGGAATGGATTTTACGGGGTTCACCATTTTATTTTAAGAAAAGAATAAAAATTGAACCTTAGGGTTGGTACTGTGGTTGATGGAATTGAAATTTTTGAAAATTTGAATATTTGGAAATATTGTGGTATTTGACTATATGCCCTGATTTTCTTCGGGATGGTTTTGCCTCAAGTGCTAAATGCACCATATTGTTTATGATATATTTTTGGTGAAGGCGGTTCCGATAGCGTAATAATCGGAGTTAGATTTTGCAATTCTGCGCTAGACCTTGACCTAAGATCCGAGGGCCAGACCGTCGCTGACACCTTGCCGTTAGTGATGATCTGCCTGGACACCTAGTCCGCTACGTAGTCATCCCACGGCTGAAGGAACGCTCTCTATCGGTCGGTAGAATTGGTTAGCTTGATTGGGATCATGGGATTTTAGGATGTTTTCCCCAGGGCAGGAGAACTTAGAATAACTTAAGTTTAAATTGAATTAGAAAATTAAATTAGTTGCATCATTTCTCATCATAATCACTATCATGATTAACCGGCTATTTTATCTGTCATGTTTTGACCTGTTACATGAGAAATATTTGTATGTTGGTGTGAGTTTCTCTGACATTCCATGCTAGGTTCCGAAGAGCTAGAAGAGCTTATTGACAAGTACATTGATGCGAACATAGAGCCTTGATTAAGAGTTTCACGCTTTCATCCCAGCCTTCCTCGGCCACGTAGTACCTATTTTGTGATTATCCACCTATTTCTTATATTGTTCGATGTACTTTGAGAAAATTTTATTTGGATCTATACTATATAACTCTACGTATTTTGCTTTTTGGCATGTATGGTTATTATCAGTACTTAATTTTCACAGCCCTATTAGTTAATGGTCGCTCTAGATGCTCCCGAGATTTAGGGCGTCCCAAAATGGCTGTGCATAATCTGAACCCTATGCATTAGCACCATATTCTTGATTTGCACCTATCCCTATAATCCTCTCACTACGACGAGCCAATGAGATATCAGTGACTTGTGGTTTCTCTTCTATTTTACTGGTATTTTCTCTTAGTTTTTCTAGAATAATAGTTCTTTTGGGCTTGTGATCTATAATATAATTCTCTTCTAAGAATCGGGTTTTAGTACTAACAATGACCTTCTGATCATTAGGATTATAAAACAAACCGCCCTTCGTTCCCTTGGGATACCCCACAAGGAAACAGACTTCTATCCTCGATTCCAACTTATATGTGTTCCCTTTCAGCATGTGCTAGACACCTCCAAATTCGAATGTATTTCAGACTAGGCTTACGCCAGGTCCACAATTCTGTAGGAGTAGAAGGTACTGCCTTAGAAGGTACCAAGTTCAATATGTAAGCCACTGTCTCTAATGCGAGTCTCCAAAAATGAATCGAGTAAACCTGAATAACTCATCGTGGATCTTACCATCTCCGTAAGAGTCCTATTTCTTCTTTCTGATACACTATTTTGCTGCGGAGTACCAGGTGCAGTCAACTGGAATGTAATCTCCTCTGATGACAGGTAATTCCTAAACACTCCAAAGAGGTATTCCCCACAATGGTTGAATCGTAGTGCTTTGATATTTTTACCAAGACACTTTTCCACCTTTGTCTTGAATTCTTTAAATTTCTCAAAATATTTAGACTTATGGTGCATTAAATAAATGTATCCATACCTTGAGTAGTCATTAATAAAACTAACAAAGTACTCAAAGTTACCTCTAGCCCAGATTGCCATAGAACCACACACATCAGAATGAACCAGCTCTAATGGTTCTTTAACTCTATAGTCGTTTGTCAAAAAGGGTCTCTTAGTCATCTTATCCTCTAAGCAAGATTCAAATACTAGAAGTGCCTCCACTTCCAATGAACTCAAAGGTCCGTCTACTATCAGTGTATTTATCCTTTTTAGATTAATATGACCAAGCGTAAGTGCCAAGAAAACGTTTGGATCATTAAAGAAGGAAACTCTCTCTTATATGGTAAATTAAATGTGTTATTCATTTCTGTTAGTTGCAGTATAGAAGAGATATGAGATACAACATACAGATCATCCACTAATGTACTAGAACAAGTAAAATATTTATTTTCTTCACAATGACAGAGTCACAAAAATGAATAGAATATTTGTCTTTTATTAAGCTCGAGACTGAAATTAAATTTCTTCCAATCGAAGGTACATAAAGACAATCTTTTATAAGTAGTATCCTATCTATCACGCCCCAAACTCCGGGCCACGTGAAACATCCGAAAACAACCCAATATGATACCCAACCCGAGAGAACACTCTCAAGTAAAACCATACATGCATTGTATATATAATGCCAAACGGCAACAATACATAAAGCTCCAACGCTAAAAGCGTACACTACACGGCCCCAACGCCATAAAACATGTTACAATATACATGTGACAAAAGAAAAAAGGAAGATAAAAACTCTTCTGCTCCCAACCAGCAACCTCCAGGTCACCCTACGCGATCGGTACCTGAAAATATTTTATCCCACACTGTAAGCCAAAGCTCAGCAAAAACTAGACAAGCATGTAATATAAACAAAACATGCTAGGAAATCAAAGTGCGGTTTTTGACTCTCTTTCAAGCCTTTGGAAACAGTTTTCACATGCAAGGGAAAGCGAGGATACAAACCATGTTTTGACTCGCACACAGGAGCCAAGAAACAGTTGAAAATTGATTTTTAGATCGTGATTCACACACATCTTAAAAAAAGTTGAAAATGTGGTTTATCCATCCCATAATGCAGTTCATGCAAGCCATGATCAATGCATCTTCTCGGACTTTCACCAACGGGTCGCCGCCCAATCAATGCGTCTTCTCGGACTTTCAACGACGGGTCGCTACCCAATAGACGTGCCTTCTCAGACTTTCACCGACGGGCCACTATCCCATTAATGCACCATACCGTTCATATCCATGCAAACCTAAACCAGGAATTAATGCATAATCACGTACTATCACTACGTATCACAAACCACGTCACATGATACACACGCAACTCACACAACGTGCACTACCTGCATCCGCTCCGTAGAGCCCACATACATGCTTATAAAACTCATGATTTTAAACCATAAACCACGTTACACATAACGCTATCAAAAGCCATGTAAATCACATTACATATTCCATGCATGAGTAAACTACCGCTATAGCATGCATAAAGCCCGTTATAAAAGCACATAACTCATATAACCCCACACCACGACGCTACTCGCCACATAACCCGACACGTTATCACATGCCACACACCCGTCATTCAACACCCGAACGACTCGACCACATTGGGGTAACCAACCACTAACCTGGAGGTCGACACCCGAACCTCCCTCAAACCAATTCTCACAAGAACCAACACTTCAAAACCGAACCACGAACCCACACCAAGCCCATATAACCACCACGCACACAACCGTGCTTCGCATCCACATCCCACACCCACACGTCATCCACAAGGACGACACCTAACCAAACACCCAAGGCCACAACCCGACCCCCAAGCCACCACACGACCAACCGAACCCCCAAAACGAATCCACAGGTATTTAAATCAAGTAATTTCCATAAATTAATCAATTGAATACTATAAGACACCAATCAAAAACCAAGGAACCAACCCCAAAAACCCCAAACCACTAGCCCACAAGTTCAGTCGACTGGACCCAACCCCCAATCGACTGAAAAACACACTGGAAACACAAAACGCCAAACCGAACCACTTCAGTCGACTGGACCTATGAGTTCAGTCGACTGAACCCCAAGAACTATGATCTAGTCGACTGAACCTATGACTTCAGTCGACTAAACTCACCTAGAAATCGTTTCCGAGCTATGGGTTCAACCCTCCAAGCCTCAAATAGAAGCCTCCGAACACCGATTTAACACCCTCAAACATACCCACACCTAGGTCTAACACCAAGACCTCAAAAGAAACTCCTTACACCCGATTCCATCCATAAAATCGACGAAAAACCGGTTTTAAGCCTAAAAACCCATTTGAACAAAGTCAGATCTACAGAGATCTAACCGGTAAAAAGACACCCAATTACCCACAGCACCCTTATACTACATACAGGTCTGGAATCCTACCTCGGTGAGTTAAAAACTCAACGCCTCGATTCACGTGCAAAATCGAGCTTCACCAAAATCAAAATTTGACTGGATGGTTGCGTAGCCCTCGATGCCGATACCAAGAATCCGTAGTCTGATCGTTGAAAACCGAGCCCTCGAGAACTTAGAGAGAAGGTAGAGAGAAAATAGGAAGCTTAGGAGTTAAGTTTCAAAAAATATCTTTATAGAAATATCTAACTTCAAATATTTATAGGTTTTTAAAATATCTTTTTTTTGAAAATTTTCGAGATTCGCGCCACAGCGGCCTACGGCCCCGGGAACCTACCCCGCATGCATGTCTACCCTCAAACATGCATCAAAAGTAATAAAAATATGCTCTAATGAAAACACATAACACGCGTCTGAAAACGCTAAAAAAAAAATGGGTCAGGGTCTCACAACTCTACCCCCTTAAAGGAATTTCGCCCCTGAAATTCAACTCAAGGTCAACAGAAACAACACAGTGATCACAATCAACACAGGTACGCGAGATGATTAGCCAAACCATTCTTAGGATATAGTCAAATAAGTTCAGGCATCCTAAACAATGGCCAACTATCTTAAGACTTGGGATCTACACTCACCCTAACCTCACAACCTCATCAACCACTGCCTCAACACAGCACACCATCCACGAGATCCATAGCCAACCCCAAACTGATGCAATGAAGAACTTGGCCAAAAGCCTGCAGACTCAGAAAATACCTCTGCTCATTGAAGGCATATCAGCATCCTATGGCACAATAGGTGCCCTCGAAGAACCACGAGCTACAAGAGAATACACTTGGGGCAATCCCATCTTGTCCTACCCACCTGTACTCAGCACTGTCGGCTGTCGCACCGACTGAACTGACGTTCCCCTGTCTGTCGTTCGAGAAACCTAAACTGTAGAAGGCCGCTGTTGGTACGCAGCTGAACTTGGCACATACAAACCCACTGGCGTTTCCTCCCTGCTCGGCGCACTGCCTCTTTGAGGACAATCCCTACGAATATGTCCAGACTGTCCACATTCATAGGAAACAGGTGGTTCCCTCCCCTACGACTACATTGGTGCCAAACTCTGGGATGGCCTCAACTGTGGGCAATCCACCTTACGATGCACAAGCTGTCCACATCAAAAACAAATCAACTCTCTCTGCTCTGACCTCCCAAAAGAAGCCACTGATGGTGCTAGTGCTGAAAACTGCTGTGGTAACTCAGATGGGTGGAAACTTGTACCAGAGGACCTCTACCTCTTGCTGTCACGCCCACCTATCTGTACCTCTGTCCCACCCTGCGATGTCCTGGCCTCCCTCGAAGCTCGAGTCTCTGCCAAAGCATTCTCAACCCTCACTGCTGCCTCCACTAGTTGTCTAAACACACGATATCCCATCATAGCCACTCGTTCCTTAATCGCCGGCCTCAAACCCCGCTCAAACCTCATCGAAAGCAACTCATCTGTGCACTCCACCTCTGGTGCAAATCGAGACAAGCTCGTAAACCTTGCCTCATACTGCATGATGTCCATGGTCCCCTGGTTAAGATAATAGAACTCCTCCCTGCACAAGTCCCTCCTAGAAGCAGGGAAATATCTCTCCAGAAAGACTTGTGTAAAAGATGTCCATGTAGCCCCCATAGTAGTCCTGTCATATCTCCACCACTGCTGAGCATCACCCCTCAACTGAAAAGTGGCAAATGACACCCGCAACTCATCATCCTCAATCTATAATGTGTCAAGGATCCAAGTCATCAACTCCAACCACTCTGTCGCCATAAGAGGATCAGGATCTCCTACAAAGGTAGGCAGATCCATACGCCAGAACTCCCGCATCGCCACAGTAGCCCTTGCCTCCAGTACTGCCTCTCTCTCCCTAACGGTCTCACCCCTAGCAACCAGCTACTGGATAGAACCAACCAGCACACATAACAGCTCCGTCGCGTCCATCGGTCCCTGGGGAGCATTAGCATCCCTAGTATCAGGGATAGGAATATCCCCTTGGCCAACAACACGGCCACGGCCTCGACCACGGCCTCGACCACGGCCTCGCCCTCGTCTCACTGACATCGCGTCTATATGAAAGAAAATAGCATAAGAGATGCAGCACATCGCATGAACGTAAACGCTAAACACATAGCATGCTAACACATAAGCACATAGGTTCATGCGAAATAACTCTACATATACCGAGGAGAACTGACAAGAATGACTCGTCAATCTAGATAACCTACTCAGATTCCCTGCTAAAAATCATGTCAGTTAAACGCGTTTCTAATTTGGCTCCCAAGTTTGTTAATCCAAACGCCCAAAGGTAGGACTAATCAATTCTAGGTCCAACCTTCATGCTCACATATACACATCATCCACTTATCTAACATGCTGACACATCATGTTATCAAAGCATCTAAACACATGCAGTCAAGCACACGGGATACACCCTCTTCCCATGGCTCATAGGTATTCGAACCCAGAGCTCTGATACCAAGCTGTCACGCCCCAAACTCCAGGCCACGTGAAACATCCGAAAACAACCTAACATGATACCCAACCCGAGAGTACACTCTCAAGTAAAACCATACATGCACTGTATATATAACGCCAAATGGCAACAATACATAAGGATCCAACGCAAAAAGTATACACTATATGGCCCCCAACGCCGAAAAACATGTTACAACATGCATGTGAAAAAAGAAAAAAGGAAGATAAAAATGCTTCCGCTCCCAACCAGCAACCACCAGGTTACCCTACACGATCGGTACCTAAAAATATTTTATCCCACACCGTGAGCCAAGGCTCAGCAAAAACTAGACAAGCATGCAATATAAACAAAACATGCTAGGAAATCGAAGTGCGGTTTTTGACTCTGTTTCAAGTCTTTGAAAATAGTTTTCACATGTAAGGGAAAACGAGAATAAAAACCATGTTTTGACTCGCACACAGGAGCCAAGAAAACAGTTGAAAAATGATTTTTAGATCCTGATTCACACGCGTCTTAAATTTTTTTTGAAAATTTGGTCTATCCGTCCCATAATGCAGTTCATGCATGCCTTGATCAATGCGTCTTCTCAGACTTTCACCAATGGGTCGCCGCCCAATCAATTCGTCTTCTCAGACTTTCACCGACTGGTTGCCGCCCAATTAATGCGTCCTCTCGAACTTTCACCGACAGGTTGCTACCCAATAGACGTGCCTTCTCGAACTTTCACCGACGGGCCACCATCCCATTAATGCACCATACCGTTCATATCCTTGCAAACCTAAACCAGGAATTAATGCATAATCACGTACTATCACTACATATCACAAATCACGTCACATGATACACACGCGACTCACACAACATGCACTACCTGCATCCGCTCCGTAGAGCCCACATACATGCTTATAAAACTCAGGATTTTAAAGCATAAACCACGTTACACATAATGCTACCGAAAGCCATGTAAATCACATTACATATTCCATGCATGAGTAAACTACCGCTATAGCATGCATAAAGCCCGTTATAAAAGCACATAACTCATATAACCCCACGCCACGACGCTACTCGCCACATAACCCGACACATCATCGCATGCCACACGCCCGTCATTCGACACCCGAACGACTCGCCCACACCGGGATAACCAACACCTAACTTGGATGTCGACACCTGAACCTCCCTCAAACTGATTCTCACAAGAACCAACACTTCAAAACTGAACCACAGACCCACACCAAGCCCATATAACCACCACGCACACAACCGTGCTTCGCATCCACATCTCAAACCCACACGTCATCCACAAGGACGATACCGAACCAAACATCCGAGGCCACAACCCGACCCCCAAGCCACCACACGACCAACCGAACCCCCAAAAGGATTCCACAGGTATATAAATCAAGTAATTACCATAAATTAATCAATTGAATACCATAGGACACCAATCAAAAACCAAGGAACCAACCCAAAACCACAAGCCACCAGCCCTCAACTTCAGTTGACTGGACCCAACCCCCAGTCGACTGAAAAACACACTACAAACACAAAATGCCAAACTGAGCCACTTCAGTCGACTGGACCTATGAGTTCAGTCAACTGAACCCCAAGAACTATGATCCAGTCGACTGAACCTATGAGTTCAGTTGACTGAACTCACCTAGAAACTGTTTTCGAGCTATGGGTTCAACCCTCCAAGCCTCGAATCGAAGCATCCGAACATCGATTTAACACCCTCAAACATACCCACACCTAGGTCTAACACCAAGACCTCAAAAGAAACTCCTTACGCCCGATTCCATCCACGAAATCGACGAAAAATCGATTTTAAGCCCAAAATCCCATTTGATACAAAGTCAGATCTACGGAGATCTAACCGGTTAAAAGACACCTGATTACCCACAACACCCTTATACTACATACAGGTCTAGAATCCAACCTCGGTGAGTTAAAAACACAATGCCTCAATTCACGTGCAAAATTGAGCTTCACCAGAATCAAAATCTGACTGGATGGTTGCGTAGCCCTCGATGCCGATACTAAGAATCCGTAGTTTGATCGATGAAAATCGAGCCCTGAGCCCTCAAGAATTTAAAGAGAAGGTAGAGAGAAAATAGGAAGTTTAGGAGTTAAGTTTAAGAAAATATCTTTATGAAAATATCTAACTCCAGTTATTTATAGGCTTCCAAAATATTTTTTTTAAAATTTTTTTTTGAGATTCGCGCCACAGCGGCCCACGGCTTCGGGAACCTACCCCGCATGCATATCTACCCTCAAACATGCATCAAAAGTAACAAAAACATGCTACAACAAAAACACACAACGCGCGTCCAAAAACGCTGAAAAAAGAAAACGGGTCAGGGTCTCACACTATCTCTACTAAAGTTGAGAGTCACATCTCCTACTGCAACTACTGCGACCCATGTATTATTGCCCATGTGCAGGTATATTTTTCCCTCACAAAGTTATCTAAGTTTTTGAAACCCTGCAAAGAGTTCCAAACATGATTACTAGCTCCCATATCTACACACTAAGTACTGGTAGATAACACCGCTAAACATGTTTTAACAACTAGAGAATAAAAATTACCTTATTTGTTCTGCTAACTGAGAAAAGCCGAACACTACTCTTTTTAATGGCCAAACTGGTTATAGTAGTAGTATTTGCCTCTCGGCTTCTTCACACTAGCTTTTGGTCCCTTAACTACTTTTGGACCTGTGTTTCCCTATGTCTGAACCATTTTCTTCTTCTTGCCTTTCAGCTTAGATGAAGAACCTTTCTTAGCCACATACATAGAACTTGGCTTCCTAAGAACACCCTTAGTTGCTTGAAGTTTCTTAAGAAGTTCTGCTAGTGTGTAGCTGCGCTTATTCATAGAATAGTTCAGGAAGAACTGCTTAAAACGTTCAGGCAATAACTGGAGTATGATATCAACCTGGGTTTCTCCGTTAATTTTAGCTCCAATGATCTCCAATTCATTTAAAAGACTGATCATCTTCAGAACATGATCCCTAACTAGTGTACCTTCAGCTATATTTGCATTGATTAGAGATCTGATGGCCACCTGTCTAGTAGCACGATTTTGATCTCCAAACATATCTTTAAGACTCATAATCATGTCATAGGCACTGAGCCTAAACTGATGCTGATACGGGAAAACATTTGACATTGAAGCCAAAATGTAAAAGTGAGCCATCTGATTAGCTTTCTGCCAAATTTGATGGGCATGGGTTTCCTGTTCAGTCCCTCCCTCATTAGGTACCAGTGGACATATCTCAGTTAATACAAATTTGTAATCCTCAACAGTTAAGACAATATCCAAGTTTCAATCAACATAATTTGGTCCTGTAAGTTTATTTTCTTTGAGTATAAAAGCGAGTGGGTTGAAAGCAATTTTAATTCTGAGAATCACATAATTAAAATACCATTAATTATGATGAGTAAAACTTTGAATTCATTTTAATTTGGTTCCTTTACCTTTTTTAAATTATTTCGCCAACAACCTGGTTCCCTGTGAAATATCATGCCTCAATGGGAGGAAGTCTACTATCTATCATTTGTCAAGACAGGCTATTCTTTTTTTATTTTATTATCTAGACAACTGACCTTATCAAATAAAATTAAATAGCTAACATAGTTTCGGTCCAGTATATAATAATAGTGACTCAGATGGAGAGCATACTATTATATACAGCTAAGTGTTAACCATCACCTAATTCCTAATCAATTACTTCGCAATGAACCTTTCAAATAGATAAGTAATCCACACTAACAATTACGCACGGTTTAATTGCATTGCCTATAAACTGGTGATGGAGACCGCAAAATTTATCTGTGAAATTAATTTTCTCTTCAACTTAGATTTTTAAATCATTTTCAGGATTATAAAAATTTGTTTAATAATAATAAATTTATTAATTTCAAAAATCCCACGATTTAAAAGAATCAAACATCTTTTCGTGTACATGATTCTAAAGATTCTAGTTTATCATACCATCTTTTCGTGTTTAAATGTGTAACAAATAAAATTTAATAAATGTACAATTTTTTTTTTTGCTTTTCAGCTAATGTATTGATTAAAGGCATTTATTTATTTTATATTTTGTTTCACATTTTTCAAAAAGTAATAATTTATTTTGATTAAATATTTTTTTATTTAATTAATTCAAAACTCGGAATTAATTTTCACGCTTTTCAAAGATATCCAATTTTATGAAAAATCATATTAAATGTGATACTTTGTAAAAAATAAAATATCTAAAGTTTTTTTCATTTAATTAAAATTAATTAATTAAAAAATTAATTTTATTTTTTATTACAAAATATTTTAATTAAAAATGAAAATTTGAATTAATTAAATAACATAATAAATAAAATAGATATGCAATCATCCACGCAGTTCATAAATATATGAACATGATATGCATATATCCCGATTTTATGATCCAAGTGAAATAGTGAAGCGTTTCAGTCTTCTGAAAAGAGATGTTGTAATCCCTGTTCGTCTCAAATTCTTATATCCTGATTGTATCAGGCTATCCTGATACACTTTAATATACAAATATATCATATATCAGTCCTCAAACATATCAGAATACAATCAAAACAGCCCCAGGAGATCCAAAATCGCCGGCCACCAACTTGCCACCGCCCGCGCCGCCTAGCCATCCACTTCAAGTGGATTTTGCCACCTCATCCGAGCTTTGTTTTCGACGATTTTTATACCCAAAGAAAGCTTTTGAAAAATAAAAAATTTTGTCAAAAATTTTGCTAGAAACTAGCCCAAAAAACTGCCAAAAAAATTGCCCGAACAGCTTACCATCGCCCCACCAGCGATGCTGCCCAAACAGTGCCTTGTTTGGGCTTTTTTTAGTTCTTCTTCTGTGCCTCTTTTTTTTTTTGAAAAAGTAGCTCAAATATCCAACCACATGATACTTTGAAGAACGCCTCGAAAATAGTCTGAAAAATGCCCAAAAATAGCCCCCGAACAGTGCCACCGCTGCCGCTGAAATGCAACCTATTTTTTCTATTATTAGCCCAGTTTTTTCTGATTTTTGGATAGTATTTTAAGGTATGTTTACTGCTATTTTATGCCTAAAAATTTCTTTAAAATAGTTCTAAAAATGGTCCAAAAAATCATCAAAATCGCCACTGAACCACCATCGGTGGTGGTGCCGTTTTGCTGATTTTCCCATTATTTTTTTACTTATTTTTACTGTTGTTTTTAATGCTTAAAAATTGCGTAAAACTCACCAAAAAAATTATTTAAAACCAATAAAAAAACTTACCGCAATCCGTAGCCCGTAAAATCTCGAAATCACCGCTAGTGCTGCCTCTGTTATTCGTGTTCTTGGATATTTGCAACATTTTCTTAAATAATCTAAACTGATATTTTAAAAACAAAAACTAACAATTACATCAATTGTATGTCTTGAATGCTCACATTCGATCTATCACGGTCAACCAATGTGATTAAAAAAAAATTAAAATGGCTCTGATACTAATTTTTGGAGGTAAAACAATCAAGATCATTATTTTTGCAAACGATTTTCAAAAAAAAAATTAACTGGACGGGCAAATACCGAAACGGGCTCCAGATAAAACTTTTGATGTCGAACGATCTGAATAAAAACCCGTGTAACGAAAGTTAATTTAGAAGAATACATTTTTCCAATAAGAACTTTAACTACGTTTTTTATTCCGAGTTAAACCTCCCATTAGACCTTTTACTGTATTTCCTTATGCGATTCTCGAATGTAGTGTGGACTACAATCTATCAAGATCTCGTATCGGCAGAATCTTTGAGACCCTGAACCCGTTTATTTCGAGAATGTTTAAGTGTTGACGGAGTTTGAGTTAACCTTTGATCTCGATATGTTGGGATTTTGTTTCTTCGGAATAGAACAGCATGTGCGTATGAGTTTTACGCTTGTTCAGGTTCGAAAGAGGTTTGTTTGGCAAGTGTTTAGGTTATAAAACCTATTTCGTAGCAAAAAAATAGTTTGAGAAAATTCCAGTGAGGATTTTAGTCGACTGAAGGGGTGAGTTCAGTCGATTGAGTGGGGTTTTTGGTGGTTCAGTCGACTGACCAAGAAGGTCCAGTCGACTGAACTTGAGGCGGTGCGAGATTTTGGTTTTCCAAAAGCTTTTTCAGTCGACTGGACCATGAGGTCACTCCACTGACCTTTGTGTATTTTGGGCGTGGCTTATAAATATCAGTGGTTGTAGATATTTTGAGATATATTGGGATATTTTCATGTCAGATCTAGTTTTCTCTCGGCCTTCTCTCTAGATTTTGATGGGCCAGTGGCTCGGTTTTTAGTGATCGGACTGCAGATTCATGGTGTGGGTGCTAGGGGCTTCGCATATATTCGGACAGATTTATGTTTCGTCGATGTTCAATTTTTAAGATTTCGAGTTTTGACTCGCCCAGGTAGGATTTTAGACCCTACTGCTGTATTAGGGTGATATAAGTAATTGTGTATGCTTTCACCAGGTAGAAATGCATCAAACGTGATTTTCATGTGTAAACCTTTGTTTTGGGTAAAAGTGGGGTTTATACGCCTTTTCTCAATTTTTATACATGATTTGGGTGCGTTAACATCCGTGGTTTTTAAAAGAGGTTTAAAAATGAGGTATTTTGTGAAAATGGTGAAAAATGTGATTTTGGAGGTTTGGAGCTAACCCGCGAGGTTGAGACTCACCTTTTAAACGTTTTGTTGGAAATGGTTTTAGATCTCCATTCTTATGGATTGGATCTCTTTTATACATGTGTTGTATAAACTATTTTTGAGTTTTCGTAGTTGAGCTACGATGGATTTTTAAATGTTCTCCATAGATGTACCGTGACAGTGGGTATTGTTGAGTTGGGCTTCCATTGCTCCTCGGTGTAATTCTAGAAACGTGCACAGCGTAGGTGCTCTATACCTTCGGGTTAGTTCCCGTAAATTGAGTGTGATTGGGTGCTTTGTACCCTCGGGCTCAGGTCCCGTAAATTAAGTAGTAGGTGCTCTGTACCTTTGGACTAGTTCCCGTAAATTGAGTGGTTCGGTTGCCTCTGTTAATGGCATCGTTGTTGTGACTCTGTATAGAGCTTGTCATTACTAAACCTGCGGGTCGAGGATAATGGATGAGAGTCTATAGTTGTTACCTTTATCGATGTGGCAGAGTCGGTACATAGGATTTCATTTTACTGTGTTCTCCTCGGCTGTGTGACCCGAGTGGAGGAAAGCTGTTTTATCGTTTTATTTTCCTCGATTGTGTGTTCCGAGTGGGAAAATAGTATTTTGATCCCGGTTGTATGATCTGGGTGAACAAAAATCATGTTTTGACTACTGTTTTATTTATAGCTTTTTCTTAACTATAGCATGATATCTGTTAGGATGATATGCATAGTTTGAAGGATGGAAAAATGTGAGGTTTTATGAGATAAAACCTTTTTGAGACTCATGATAGTCTGATGAAAAACTAGATAATTTTTTAGAAGAAAACCATTTTGGCTCCCGTGGTTGAGCCCGTGTGTGTATAATTACATAGCCTGCTTTACAGTTTTATTATTTATGTTCTATTGGGCTTCGGCTCGCGGTGTGAGATTTTACTGTAAAATCTTTTCAGGTAAACATGGTTCTGCAGGTTGACCTGGAGGTGCCTGGAGGTGGTTAATGACCAGACGTCTATTTTGTCTTGATAGATAGCTTATACCTATTGTATATGTTTCATGTTTATTTGTAACATGTTGTAAATCGTATACTATAATTATGAATGTATGCATGTTTTAATACTTTCGAGAGAACCTTGGGTTGGTTGTTATTTTTTGTAGTTTCTTACTATGTTTTTCGTTGTTGGGATCAACGGTTGACAAACGGGATTTTCAAATGGTTTTTGCTTCACATAAACCTTTGTGCTTTGAGGTAGGTTTTGGAACGGCCTAAGCTTCTTTTAAAATAAAAAGATTTTCTTATTCAAAACACGTATTTTGTTTTTGAAGGCTTAGCTTGTGGGGCTGTAACTGTAGTCTTTTGGCTACTCTTTTGATTCAATAAACCCTCGGTAGTATATTTTTACAAGGATTTTGGCCTTATTTAGTCTTTTGGTTTTAAATCCCTTTTGTTTGGGCCGTTTGGTGGTTGTTCTGTGGCTTTTCACGTGACCCATAGTTTAGGAGGTGACAACTTGGTATCAGAGCTCTAGGTTTTAATACCTATGAGCTTTGGGAGACGAGGTTGCATCACCTACTGAGGATGTGTGTGTGCTTGGTTGCATGTGTTTGGAATATGAGCATGTTGATGTCGTGTATATGTGAGCTTGGAGGTTGGACCATAGGATTGATTAGTCTTGCCTTCAGGCAATTGGACTAACAAACTTGGGAGCCAAGTTAGAACCGCGTTACATGGACGTGATTTTTAGCAGGGAATCTAAGTGGGTTATCTAAAGTAACGCGTCATTCTTGTCAGTTCTCCTCGGTATCGGTGTTGTGTCCACATGATCGTTGTGACTACGTGCTACCATGATTATGTGGTATGTGGTAAAAGTAACATGATAGATCAACCTTAGGTTGTCGTGTTTCATGCTTTCTTCATATACGACCTGTATACCCTTAGAGGCGACGAGGTCGTGGTTTGGGTCTTGGTTATGCGACTCGGTTGTTATCAGTTGCAGAGGTAGGGTTATGAGTTGAGCGTCGATCGCTTTCTGTGTTGTAGAACTCATCAGTGAGTTGGGTTCTGTGTGAGGTTGGCCTCAGTTGGTATCTATTAGGTGTCAGTACGAGCAGCATTTATTTCAGTGTAGATGGAGCCTAGTTAGTGGCTTGCGTATAGTAGCTAGTTCCCTTGAGAGTAGGCTAGTGGCTGTCAGAGTTGTGTTATGGTTGACCTTGTGAGTTGAGGTGATAGGGTGTCGAAGACCCTAGGAAATCAGTCGATGTGTTAGATTAGGGATAGTGACATCCCTTCGACGTCTTGGTATACGTGGTTCTGGCCGTGTGATAGATTAGATACGTCGTGAGCCATGCTATGTCTTAAGCCGTGTACTCGGGATGGGGTATAGACGGGAACATAGTAGATGGGAGCGTAGAGATCCTTGGCCGAGCATATGTCGAGATAGCAGAACGTGTGGTTCTGGAGATATTCCCTGGTAGTCAGGATATCGATGGTGGTCACCAGGATGTTGTTGGTAGTTTGAGTAGTTGATGACCTTAGACGTTGTATACCTTTTGAGGTTTGAAAATTGAGTTTTGAGTGAGTGAACTCAAGGATATGAGAATAAGTGTGAATTGCCATTATGCTTGGAAGAGCACAGGTTATGACTGTATAGGAATGTGTAAGGGCTTATGCGACGAGTATCGGTTCTGTGAGATTCCCACGGGAATGCAAGTTAGTGGTTTCATCGATATCCTAGTGATTGGAAGATCGCGTTTGGGAACCATGCTGAGTGCATGTGGTTGGCTTAGTGTTGCAATGATGTATCCTGAGTATGATATGTTTGGAGATTATTTGTGTTCCACCTTAGGTTCAGAGATGGGTATGTTGTTTGCCCATGGGAACGAAGTGTGGAGTGATGAGGCTCATCAATGGACCGTGTGGTTTGGCTAGCCTAGGGTGATAGGTGAGAAATTGTAGGGTACGATGCCTGTGATCGATGTGTGCTCTGAGAGAGAAAGTGAAAAAGGTAGCGAAAGTGCGGAAGGTGTCTGCATGGTTGTGGGAGTTATTAGTAACTCTGGATGAAAGGTTTTAGAATTGGGTTCCCTTTGTTTGATGCTATGCCTTGAACAATGAGCTCGAGGCCGTGACGTGATTGTGATTTGCCTAGCAGAAGTTAGGTAGGTGAGTAAGCTCAATCGTGTGAAGAAGGTTTGGGGTGCAATGGGATGTGCTGTACCAGGTATGCGGATTGATGGTGTTCACATGTGTGAATGAGGTCTGAGCGTTGAGAGCTTGGTGTAGCGAATGATCTGAGTATTGTGATCATGGTTGACAGCAGCTGTGTGACTGTAGTTAATGTGACCTCGAGGTAGGACTTATAGAGTTCTTAGAGGCTAAGTGTTGAGGAGTACTCCAGAACGCTAAGGTTGGATCATGGTTTCTTGTTGTCCCTTTTCTTTCCTTTGGATAGATGGAGAGAAAGAGAGTTTTCTTGTAAATGATTATCTTGTAGACGATTGTCTGGTGCGAGTTGTTTCACCTCGGTTTAATGGAGATGCCAGGTTCCTAATTGGTTCAGATTTAGTTGTGTTATGAGCCTGTGGAATCACAGTGGGTTTGTACCCGTGTGTAACCCTTAGAATTGTGACTCAGGGACTTGTGTCGCCGTAATCGAGTGATTGTGGGTTGATCCTTAGTGGTTTTGATGCGAGGTGCGAGATGCTCTACATCTGACTGTCGGTGTGTGTGACTTGGGATCTGATTGCTCCCGCAGTTGGGGACCGTAAAGAATCGCATGACGGGTTAGTATTATGCCGCACTGGAAGACCATAAAGGAGTACGTATGATTGTGCTAAATATGATGGGTCGTGGTAATCTAGTCGCTGCGGCTCATTTTGGATGGTGGTTGAACCGTCTGGATTGTGTTCCTTGTGAGGTCGAGTCAGTAGACCAGGAACGTGTGTGCTTGTCCTTGTTAACAAGGGAGTTGGTGTTAAGACGTAGAGTTCTTTACAGTGATCAGTTGAGGATTGTTGACCGTTGTGTGCGTGTGGTTGTGTCTCTAGCTCTTGGCAGAGCGAGGATTTTGTCAGAACAGTGTGGCTGTGATATGTGAATGGTGGGTTTCTGGTAGACTTTTGTGAGTCTCGCTTGGGTCCTGGTTGGAGCTTTGAGCTGCTCAGAATTCTTAGAGTTCTTGGAGTCGAGGAGTGGTTGTCAACTATGGTAAGTGTTGTGCTTCGGCCTGATTCTGTTTGTGTGGATTGTAATTCTGAGAGTATGATAAAGTATAAATTAGGAAGGACATGATGTTTGGGAAGCCTTGGTTGGCGTGGCCTATTTGGACCGGCGCGACTGCTTGAAATGTAACGGAAGGGCCGTGATGAGTTTAGTGAGGAAATTGCTAAGTGTACGAATTAAGTTTTGGTTGGTGTCTTGGGTTTGACTATTCTGCTACTGTGGATTCAAGGAATTGACATATGTGTTCTGCGTTGGAGTTGATGCTATATGTCAGTCGACCTGTTTGCTTTGCCGGATCACGAGTATCATGTTTGATTTGTCAGACAACGGAGATGGTGTTTGATTTGAGGTTGATCTGTAGCCTTGGTATTAGTGATCTGATGGCGAGACGTTGAGTTGTGCAGTAATGTGCAGTGACGTGCTATTGCATGAGAGTTAAGATTTGGTTGATATAGGTTGTTGGATACCTATGAGATGTTCTATTTACGTGACGTGTTTAGTCGAGTGACTCGCTGGAGTTAGGTGACTTTGTGGCTGTGATGCCATATTGATTTTCAGTTGTGTGAAACCTTGTCTCAGACAATGATGTGCCACCTACTGTTTCTCCTTAGTGAGAATTGTGGTTCGTGATAGAAGTTCGAGTAGAGGATGAAGGTTTGAGGGTTTGCTGAGATGCATTATTTGGTATTCCAGGTGAGTTAAGTGAGCTTCTCTCTGGAGTTAGGTGTTATGTTGTTGCTCATGGATCGGTGTCATGACAGCGTCAATAATGGAGATGTTGGCATCAATGAGGTGATGATGTGGTATCAAAGTCGGTGGTCATCTGGTGATCGTCAGGACTTGAATAAAGTTTGTGTGCGGGGTGTGTGACTTCACGTGATCGATGTCGCAGTTCGACGTCGTGTGTTTGAACTTGTGGATGTAGTCCTTGGTGGGTATTGTGAGGTGTGATTGTGCTAGTATGTGGCCATGAGGACGAGGGTGATAATCTCTGTGTTCGAGCATAGAGTATGTTTGCGATTAGGTACCATGGTGAATTGGTCTCTTGCTTTACGTTTGTTGCTGGAGTAGTTGTGTTGGCGAGAGTTTTGTGTTGGGGTTTGGTAGCGTGAGCTGGATCTTGATCCCATATTTTCTGGATGTTTCCTGGATGACTGTGATGTCAGTGGAGCTGGCACGTATGAACAGTCTGTATGGAGATTGATTCCTTAAGGATGTGTATTCTTGATATCAGTTATGTGATAATTTCAGTTGTGGGGTTTCAGTTGCCGAGGCATGTCTGCTGTTGTACAGCATTTCCAGGGCGTTTCTGTTGTTGTACGGTGTTATTGGGTTTGCACCAGGGGTTGCTAATGATTAATGGGCTGTGTTTGGCTTACGAAGCAGTGTTGAATTTTGAGGACAAAATTCCATTAAGGGGGGAGAGTTGTGAGACCCTAAACAAGTTTATTTTGAGAATGTATAAGTGTTGACGGAGTTTGAGTTAACCTTTGATCTCGATATGTTAGGATTTTGTTTCTTCATAATAAAATAACATGTGCGTATGAGTTTTACGCTTGTTCGGGTTCGGAAGAGGTTTGTTTAGCAAGTGTTTAGGTTATAAAATCTGTTCTGTAGCAGAAAATAGTTCGAGAAAATTCCAATGAGGATTTCAGTCGACTGAAGGGGTGAGTTCAGTCGACTGAGTGGGGTTTTTGGTGGTTCAGTCGACTGACAAAGAAGGTCCAGTCAACTGAACTTGAGGCGGTGCGAGGTTTTGGTTTTCTAGAAGCTTTTTCAGTCGACTGGACCGTGAGGTCAGTCGAGTGACCTTTGTGTATTTTGGGCGTCGCTTACAAATATCTGTGGTTAGAGATATTTTGAGATATTTTGGGATATTTTCATCTCAGATCTGGTTTTCTCTCTGCCTTCTCTCTAGATTTAGATGGGCCCGTGGCTCGATTTTCAGCGATCGGACTGCGGATTCTTGGTGTGGGTGCTGGAGGCTTCGCATATATCCGAAAAATTTTTTGTTTCGTCGAGGTTTGATTTTCGACGCTTCGAGTTTTGACTCGCCGAGGTAGGATTCTAGACCCTACTACTGTATTAGGGTGATATAAGTAATTTGTATGCTTTCACCAGGTAGAAATGCATCAAACTTGATTTTCATGTGTAAACCTTGATTTTGGGTAAAAGTGGGATTTTTACGCCTTTTCTTGGTTTTTATACATGATTCGGGTGTGTTGACATCCGTGATTTTCAAAAGAGGTTTGAAAATAAGGTATTTTGTGAAAACAGTAAAAAACGTGATTTTGGAGGTTCGGAGCTAACCCGCGGGGTTGAGACTCACCTTTTAAACGTTTTGTTGGAAATGGTTTTAGATCTCCATTCTTATGGATTGAATCTCTTTTATACATGTGTTGTATAAATTGTTTTTGAGTTTTCGTAGTTGAGTTACGATGGGTTTTTAAATGTTCTCCATAGATGTACCGTGACAGTGGGTATTGTTGAGTTGGGCTTCCATTGCTCCTCGGTGTAATTCTAGAAACGTGCATAGCATAGGTGCTCTATACCTTCGGGTTAGTCCCCGTAAATTGAGTGTGATTGGGTGCTTTCTACCATCGGGCTCAGGTCCCGTAAATTAAGCAGTAGGTGCTTTGTACCTTCGGGCTAGTTCCCGTAAATTGAGTGGTTCGGTTACCTCCATTAATGGCGTCACTGTTGTGACTCCGTATAGAGCTTGTAATTACTAAACCTGCGAGTCGAGGATCATGGACGAGAGTCTATAGTTGTTACCTTTGTCGATGTGGCAGAGTCGATACATAAAATTTCATTTTACTGTGTTCTCCTCGGCTGTGTGACCTGAGTGGAGAAAAACTATTTTACCATTTAATTTTCCTCGGTTATGTGTTCCGAGTGGAAAAATAATATTTTGATTCCGGTTGTATTATCCAGGTGAACAAAGATCAAGTTTTGACTACTATTTTATTTACAGCTTTCCCTTAACTGTGGCATGATATCTGTTAGGGTGATATGCATAGTTTGAAGGATGGAAAATGTGGAATTTTATGAGATAAAACCTTTTTCAGACTCGTGATAGTCTGACGGAAAACTTGATGAGTTTTTAGAAGAAAACCTTTTTGGCTCCCGTGGTTGAGCCCGTGTGTGTATAATTGCATAGCCTGCTTTACAGTTTTATTGTTTATGTTCTATTAGGCTTCGGCTCACAGTATAGGATATTGCTGTAAAACCTTTTCAGGAAAGCATGGTCCTGTAGGTTGACCCGGAGGTGCCCAGAGGTGGTTGATGACAAGACGTCTGTTTTGTCTTGATAGGTAGCTTATACCTGTTGTATGTTTCATGTTTATTTGTAACATGTTGTAAATCGTATACTATGATTATGAATGTATGCATGTTTTAATACTTTCGAGAGAACCTTGGGTTAGTTGTTATTTTTCATAGTTTCTTACTACATTTTTCGTTGTTGGGATCAACGGTCGGCAAACGGGATTTCAAATGGTTTTGCTTCACATAAACCTTTGTGTTTCAAGGTAGGTTTTGGAACGGCCTAAGCTTCTTTTACAACAAAAATATTTTCTTATTCAAAACACGTAACTGTAGTCTTTTGGCTACTCTTTTGAATTAATAAACCCTCGGTAGTATGTTTTTACAAGGGTTTTGGCCTTGTTTAGTCTTCTGGTTTTAAATCCCTTTTGTTTAGGCTGTTGGGTGGTTGTTTTGTGGCTTTTCACGTGACCCGAAGTTTGGAACATGACAGAATCAGGACAGCTTTAGTCTTGAAAGACAAGTTATGAAACTGGTTCAGCTACCCGCATATTTATAGGGCTGCAATAGGGACCTATGAAGTAATTATGCGTAAGATTTTTAGTGAAATACAGACACCTATTAATGGTTTTTGCAATTAAGCAAACCTCGTAGCAGTATCTGTAATTATGATAACCTTTCAGCTGCTTCTGTAATTTTCATAAAATACTGAATTACAGTTCACACCACTAAAGAACTATAATTATATTTTAACCCATAATCTCAAGCTCTTCTTGTATTGAGCTCATGTTATTAAATGCTTAATATTTCTTCTCACGTTAAGATTTTTGATACCCACTAATTAAATTTAATTACTGATAATTTAATTTAATTAGCATCTTGAAATTCTTTAAACCCTTCCGTTAAATTTATTTGACTGCCGGATAATCAAATCCACTTGCAGGGTTTGGCTCGGTCAAAACTTAAAAGCTTTCTTAAGGGAGTATTGTCTATTTCGATCTTTTAAGACGTAGATTCTGTTAATAATTAATATTCATCACATAAATAATACCACTATCGAACTCACAAGGAATATAGACTCATATAAGATCGCACCATCTACTGAATCAAAACAACGAATATTAAATACACGCAAATCAATAATTATTTTCAGATTAAGAACATAAGCACTATTCATAATAATCTTAGGGTATGAATTAATTTATATAGTCAGTATAAAATTAATTATCCAAAATGCCTCGTTCAATATACACAAAGTGTACTAGCACTGAGAGTTAGAATAATAGACGACGTTATTATCTGTTCCTCGTAACCAAGACAGACCTATTAAAACTCGGTGCCATAGTCATACCGATGGTATGTCTATTTTCATTTAAACTGTGAACATAAATCTTATATTCTGTAAGAACCTAAAATCTGATTTTTTGTGTGTAAGCTATACTCTATACAACAGATTAAATATATATACATTACTCATAAATATTCTCAAAAAATAAAAAATTATTTAATAAAATTAAATACTAAAAATATAGATTTTAGTATACTAACCCTAGCATCGGTGACGTTAGTTTTTTGCAAGAAGTTAAAGCGTCGCGTTTTTAACTCTCTATAGTAGAATTCTAGATTATCTTGCTTTAAAACGATGTTCCATGTGATTCTACGCATTTTTACCATGTTTAAATGTTATAAATGTTATATCTTTATATTAATTGTTGGAGCCAAGATAGCCAAAATCTTTGTTTTTACAAACGATTATAAAAAAAAACTGGACAGGCAAACCCCAAAACGGGCTCCAGATAAAACTTTTAATGACGAACGATCAAAATAAAACCCGTGCATCCGAAGTTAATTTAGAAGAATACATTTTTACCGGTTGGATCTTCAACTTTGATTTGAATCCAAGCTGAAGCTCCTGTCAGATCTTCTACTGTTTCCTCTTATGCGATTCCCGAACGTAGTGTGAGTTACAAACTATCGAGAACTCGAACCGACAGAACTTGGACAGCTTTAGTCTTAGTAGACAAGTAATGAAATTGGTTCAGCCTACAAGCATATTTATAGGGCTACAGTAGGGATCTGGGGAGTAATTGTGAGTAAGACGTCCAGTAGAACACAAACACGTATCAGTGATTTCTGCAATTAAGAAAACCCTATATAGGTATCTACAACTATGGAAAACCAGCAGTGGTTTCTGGAACTTTCATAAAATACTGAATTACTGTTCACACCACTAAAGAACTATAATTGCACTATGACCCATAATCTCTAGACCATATTAAATTGAGCTCCTGTTATTAAATACTTATCACTTCTGCCCACGTTAAAATCCCTAATACCCGTTAATTAAATTTAATTACTGACAAATTAATTTAACCGGCATCTTGATATATTCCTTAAACCTTTTCGGTTAACTTATTTGACCGCCGGATAATTAAATCCACTTGTAGGGTTTGGCCCGGTCAAAATTTATAAGCTTCCTTAATGAGGTATCGTCAATCCTGATATTTTGGGACATAGATTTCATCAATAATTAATATTCGTCATATAAATAATACCGCTATCCAACTCACTGGGAATATAGACCCATATAAGATCGCACTCTCTAATGAATCAAAACAACGAATATTAAATATACGCAAATCAATAATTATTTCAGGATTAAGAGGATAAGCACTATTCATAATAACCTTGAGATATGAATTAATTTATATAGTCAGTATAAAATTAATTACCTAAAATGTTCCATTCAATACACACAAAGTGTATTACCGTAGAGAGTCGGAACAATAGACGACGCTATTATCTATTCTTCGTAACCAAGGCAGGCTTACTAAAACTCTTTGCAACAGTTGTACCGATGATATGTCTATTTTCATCTAAATTATGAACATAAACTTATATTCTATAAAAATTTAAAATTTGATCTTTTATGTGTAAGTCGTACTCTACACACCAGATTAAATACTATACAGAATATCGGACATTCATGTATAATATTAAAAAAATAATATACATACATTGCTCATAGAGATTCTCATAAAATAGGAAAATAATTTTATTAAAAATAAAATTAAATACTAAAAATATAATTCTCAGTATACAAACCCTATCAATCTCCCACTTATACTCAAAATCATGTTGCCATCCATCTAACTCCCAAGCCCTCTACGTGACCATCAAAAATCTTAGCCGGTAAGTTCTTTGTAAAGGATCTACAAGGTTGTCTCCCTATGTAAGCTTTATATCTGACAGAAAATTTGAGTCTGTGTACCCAAAAGGTACTAGACTATCTTCCTGATAAATCAGCATATAATCCTTAGTCCTTTTCGGGTACTTGATTATATTTTTTTACCGGAGTCTAATGCTCTTGTCTTGGATTAGACTGATATCTACTAACCATGCCAAGAACAAAACAAATGTTGGGTGCAGTGCAAAGCATAGCGTATATGAGGCTTCCTACTATCTATGCATAAGGAACCGCCTTCATTTTTACTATCTCATCTGGTGTCTTAGGATATTGATCCTTGGATAGAGTGATTCCATGCCTAAAAGGGAGAAACCCTTTCTTAGAATCTTGCATGCTAAAATGAGTAAGGATATCATTAATATACGTTACTTGTGATAAGCCCAACATCATTTGTTTTTAATTTCACATAGGCTTCATCCTAAGGATTTGACTAGCCTCACCCAAGTCCTTCATATCAAACTGCCCAGATAACTATACTTTAACCGTAGATAATGCCCCCACATCGTTTCTGATGCGCAATATATCATCAACGTAAAGTACTAGGAAGATTACCAGGGTTTTGTCACGCTTCTTGTACACATAGGACTCATCCAGACTTTGATTAAAATCATAAGACTTAATGGCTTTATCAAATCAAGTGTTTCAAGACCTTGATGCCTTCTTAAATCCATAAATAGATCTCTTAAACTTACACAATATGTGTTCCTAGCCCTTTGCAATGAATTCGTCTGATTGTATCATATAGATACACTCATCAAGACTTCCATTAAGAAAAGCTGTCTTGACATCCATTTTCCATATTTCATAGTCGAAATAAGAAGCAATGGATAAGAGAATTCAGATAAACTTAAGCATAGCTACTGGCGAAAAGGTTTCTCATAATAGGTCCATTCTTTCTGAGTGAACCCTTTAGCAACGAGCCTAGCTTTGAAGGTTTTAACCTTCTCGTCTGCTCCTCTCTTTCTCTTGTAGATTCACTTGCATCTAGTGGGTTTTATTCCTTCTGGTGGTTCTACAAGTTCTCAGACCTGATTAGAATACATAAATTTCATCTCTAAATTCATAGCCATTTGTCAAAGATCTGCATTTTTGTCTTCAAGTACTTTATTGTAGTTATAGGGTTCTGTATCTAGTTCTACTGGGATCTTATCAAAAGAATCTCCCAAGAACATATACCGATCAGGTTGATGAACAACCCTCCTACTATGATGAGGCACTACCAGTGTGAGTGTACTAGCAGTAACATGTTGTGTAAGATCTAAACCCTATGCATCAGTACCTTGTTCTTGATTTTCACCTGTCCCAATAATCCTCCCACTACGACGAGGTAATAGAATATCATTGACTTGTTCTTCTTTTTTACTAGTATTTCCTCTTAATTCTTTTAGAATAATATTGCTTTTGGGTTTGTGATCCATAATATAATCCTCTTTCAAGAATTGGACATTGGTGCTAATAATGACTTTCTGACCCTTAAAATTATAAAATAGACCACCCTTCGTTCCCTTGAGATACCCCACAAAGAAACAGATTTCTGTTCTTGATTCTAACTTACTCGCGTTCCCTTTCAGCACAAGTGCTCGATACTCCTAAATCTAAAAATGTTTCAGACTAAGCTTATGCCCGATCCACAATTCTATGGGAGTAGAAGGTACTAACTTAGAAGGTACCATGTTCAGAATGTAAGCCATTGTCTCTAAAGTGAGTCCCAAAAACGAATTGGATAAACCTAATTAACCCATCTGGACCTTACCATCTCTATAAGAGTCATATTCCTTCTTTCTGCTACACCATTTTGCTGCGGAGTCCTAGATACAGTCAACTGGGATGTAATTCTCTCTAATGATAAGTAGTCCTTAAACTCTCTAAAGAGGTATTCCCCACCACGGTAGAATCATAGTGATTTAATACTTTTACCTAGACGCCTCTCCACTTCTGCCTTAAATTCTTTGAATTTCTCAAAGCATTCAAAATTACGGTACATCAGGTAAAAGTATCTATACCTTGAGTAGTCATCAATGAAACTGATGAAGTACTTAAAGCCACCTCTAGCCTGGATTGTCATAGGACCACACACATCAGAAAGAACCAGCTCCAACAGTTCTTTAGCTCTATAGCGTTTGGCCAAAAAGGGCCTCTTGGTTAATTTATCTTCTAAGCAAGATTCACAGACTGAAAGTGTCTCCACTTCCAATGAACTCAAAAGTCTATCTACTACCAGTCTGTTTATCTTTTTTAGATTAATATGACCCAAGCGTAAATGCCAAAGAAACGTTTAGTTTATTAAAGAAAGAAACTTTCTCTTATATGGTAATACAGGTGTGCTATTCATTTCAGTTAGTTGCAGTGTAGGAGAGATTGGAGTAATAACATAAAGATCATCCACTAATATACTAGAATAGATAACCTGTTTATTATCCTTAATAATCATAGAGTTATTAAAATAAATTAAATATATGTTTTTAGCCAATTCAAAAATAGAAACTAAATTTCTTTTAATGGCAGGTATATAAAGATAATCTTTCAATATTAAAATCAGATCTCTACTAAAACTGAGAGTGATATCTCCTCCACCTACTACTACTGTCACTTTTGTATTATTACTCATATGCAGGTAAATCTCCACATCACTAAGTTGTCGAATTTTTTGAAATACCTATAATGAATTGCAGACATGATTAGTGGCTCATGTATCTACACACCAGGTACAGATAGATAACACTGCTAAACATATTTTCACAACTTGTGATCAGTAATTACACTGTATGTTCTGCTTTCTGAGAAATACTGGACATAACTTTTTCCAATGCGTTGTCTAGTTGTAGTGAAAACATCTGCTTTTTGGCTTTTTTACACCAGTCTGTTGCTCACTAACTACCCTAAAAACCGTATATTCTTATTTCTGAACCTTTTTCTTCTTCATGCCTTTCGGCCTAGAGAAAAAATCTTTTTTTAGAAACAAACACATTTTCTGATATTGAAAGAATACCATTGGTACTTAAAGCTATATCCAAGTTTCTTTTCTAGTCAATAAAATTTGATCCAGTTAATTTGTTTTCTTTGAGTATTAAAGCGAGTGGGTTGAAAACCATTTTAATCCTGAGAATTAAATAATTAAAATACCGTTAATTATGATGAGTAAAATTTTGAATTCATTTTAATTTGGTTTCCTATACCAATTTAGAATTAATTTTCCAGTAGCTTGGTAACCTGTGAATAGCATGCCTCGATGGGAGGACGTTTACTATTATTCATAAGAGTAGACAGGCATATTCATTTTAATTTTACTATCTAGGCAACTGACCCTGCCAAGTAAAATTAAATAACTGACTTAGTTTCAGTTCAGTATATAATAATAGTGCCTCAGATAGAGAGGATACTATTATATATAGCTAAGTGTTAACTATCACCTAATTCCGAATCAATTGTTTCGCAATGAACCCTTTAGATGGAGAAGTAACTCATACTTATAATTATTCATAATTATTCCTAAAGGAGGTTTGTATTGCCAATACTGCAATTAATCTATTCGATGGAGAGAAAGGCCTTACTGCCAACACGCAGTGTTTAATTGTATCGCCTACAAACTGGTAATGGAGACCATGAGATTTATTTGTGAATAAATTTCCTCTCCCACTTAGATTTTTAAAATATTTTTTGAAGGTTATAAAAATTCATTTAATTATAATAAATTTATTAATTTTAAAAACCACACGATCTGAAAGAATCAAACATCTTTCCGTGTACACGATTCCAAAGATTCTAGTTCGCCAAATAATCTTTTCGTGTTTAAATGCGTAACAAATAAAATTTAATAAATACAAAATTTTTCCTTTAGCTTTTCAGCTAAGATAGTGATTAAATGCATTTATTTATTTTATTTTTCGTCTTGTATTTTTTGAAAAATAATAATTTATTTCGATTAAACATTTTTTTTCATTTAATTAATTCAAAATCCATAATTAATTCTCACGGTTTCCAAAATATTTGATTTTTAAAAAATCATCTTAAACGTAATATTTTGTAAAAATTAAAATATCTAAAAAAATTTTATTTAATTAAAATTAATTAATTTAAAAAAACTTAATTGTATTTTTCATTACAAAATATTTTAATTAAAATTAAAATTTTGAATTAATGAAATTAATAGAATAAATAAAACAGATAGGCAATCATCTACGCAATTCATATATATATAAACATGATATGCATATATTCCGATTTTATGATCCAAGAGAAACGCTAAAACGTTTCAATCTCCCAAAGAGTATAAGCTGTAATAATTCTCTTTTATCTCTAATTTCTATGTCCTGATTACATCAGACTTCTCTGATACTACCTGATATATCAATATATATCAAATCAGTCCCGTATCTATTAGAAAATCAATACAAAATTGCCCTGGGTGAGAGAAACCGTCGGCCACCACTAGCCACCATTGGTGCGGCCCTTGTCGCCACCTTTGGGCGGCTCCTGCCGCCTCATCAAAGCTCTCAAAATATGAGATTTTTTTATATAAAAAAATGTATTGAAAAATGGCCCAATGGCCCAAAAAATGGCCAAAAAAATAGCCCGAACCATAAAAAAATGATGCTGGTCGCAACAACACTGTGCCGTTAACTTCTTGAGACTTTCTCGACCTCTTTCCGAACTCTGTTTTTGACGTACTTTATACCGAAAGAAAGCTCTCAAAAAGTACTATTTTTTATGAGAAAACCTGGTCAAAAACAGATCAAAAAAATGCTAGAAAACCTCATGGAACATACTGCTGCCGCTCCTATGCGTCGCGGTTAGAACTGCCAACTTTTTGAGGGATTTTTGACCTCTTTCCAAACTCTATTTTGACGTACTTTATATCGTTGAAAAGCTCTTGAAAAGTAAAATTTTGTTACCATAAAATCTGCTAAAAAATAGTCCAAAAAACTATCGAAAAATTACTTGGAATCCACTGCTGCCGCCAGCCTGATTGCCGTCTGTTTGGGCTGTAATTTAGGCCCAGTTATTATTATTATTTTTTTGACAATATTTTGAGGTATGTTTTACTACTATTTTATGTTTAAAAAATGCCAAAAAATCATAAAAATTACCGCCGAAAAAGCCACTAGAATTGGCTATTTTAGTGATTTTTCTCACTTTTTTTTACTTATTTTTGTGCTATTTTTTATTCATAAATGTTCATAAAAACACACTAGAAAAAGCTTTTCAAAATCATTAAAAACTTACCGTGATCCGTGGCCCGTAAAAATCTGAACCACCGCCGGTGCCGCCTCCATTCTTCGTGTCCTTGAATATGTTCAACATGTTCTTAAATAAGCTAAACAAATATTTTAAAAACATAAACTAGCTATTACATCGATCTTATGTTCCGAAGGTTCACATTCGATCTATCACGATTAACCTCTGTGATTAAAAAAAATCATCATTCACAAACTATTCAATTAAACATAAATAAATGACGATCATAAAATCGGGATTAGAATGCTTGCAAAATAATAATTAGCATAGTTCTAAAACTACCTAGCCTTGATAACCATAATTAAAAAATAAAATGACTCTGATACCAATTGTTAGAGACAACACTGTCAAGATCTTTGTTGTTGTAAACGATTATAAAAAAAATAACTGGATGGGCAAACCCCAAAATGGGCTCCAGATAGAACTTTTGATGAGGAACGATCAAAATAAAACCCGTGCATTCAAAGTTAATTTTGAAGAATATCTTTTTACCGGTCGAATCTTTAACTATGATTTGAATCCAAGTTGAAACTCCTATCAGATCTTCTACTGTATTCTCTTATGCGCTTCACGAACGTAGTGTGGTCTATGAACTATCGAAAATTTATACCGGTAGAACCTAAACAGCTTTAGTATTAGAAGACAAGTTATGAAACTGGTTCAGCCTACTTGCATATTTATAGGGCTACAACAAGCACCTGGTGAGTAATTATGAGTAAGATTTTTAGTGAAACACAAACACGTATCAGCGATTTTCACAATTAAGCAAGCCTCATAGCGGTATCTGCAATTATGAAAAACCAGTAGCGATTTTTATAATTTTTATAAAATACTAAATTACAGTTCACACCACTAAAGAACTATAATTGCATTCTGACTCATAATCTCAAGACCATCTTGCATTGAGCTTCTGTTATTAAATACTTACCATTTCTCCCCACGTTATGATTCCTGATACTCGCCAATTAAATTTAATTACTAATAATTTAATTTAATCGGCATCTATATAATTCTTAAGGTCTTCCACTTAACTTATTTGACTGACAAATAATCAAATTCACCTGTAGGGTTTGACCCGGTCAAAATTTATAAGCTTTCTTAAGGGGGTATCGTCAATCCCGATCTTTCGGGACGTAAATTTCGTCAATAATTAATATTCGCCATATAAATAATACTACTATCCAACTCATCGAGAATATAGACCCATATAAGATCACACCCTGTAATGAATCAAAATAACAAATACTAAATATATGCAAATCAATAACTGTTTTAGGATTAAGAGCATAAGCACTATTTATAATGACCTTAATGTGTGAATTAATTTATATAGTCAGTATAAAATTAATTACCCCAAACGTTCTGTTCAATACACACAAAGTGTACCAGTACAAAGAGTCGAAATAACAAACGATGTTATTATTTATTTCTAGTAACCAAGACAGACCAACTAAAACTCGGTGCTATAGTCATACCGATGGTATGCTCATTTTCATCTAAACTATGAACATAAAATTTATATTCTACAAGAACCTAAAATCTGATCTTCTGTGTACAATCCATACTCTACACACCAGATTAAATACTATATAGAATATCGAATATGCATGTATAATATTAAAGAAATAATATACATACATTACTTATAAAGATTCTCATAAAATAAAAAAATAATTTTATTTAAAATAAAATTAAATATTAAAAGCATAATTTCCATTATACCAATCCTAATAGTTTTGTTGGTGCAAAAGCATGTTTTGAGCCTGTATGGTTTATTACAAAGTTGGTAGATACATGTAGCTATGGTTTTCATGAATATATATTTTGAAAAGTCGAAGGAAATCATGTGAATGTTGTAAAAACATGGATTTTGGTGTTTGGAGGTAACCCTTGGGGTTGAGCATGAATTTTTAAAATGTTTAGTTGAATTGAGAATAGCTTTATGCAAAAGTGTCTGTTTACCGCCATAATTTCGGACAGGTAGGCTGTGTGCCTTGAATTAAATTAATAGTTAAACTGCATACCTTAAATAATTTGTGAATATACCATAACAATATGGTGAATGTGGGCCTCAATTGCTCCTTGGTGAAAGTCCAAAAATTTGTGCAAATAGGTGATTTGCTCATTCGGGTTAATCCCTGTAAATTAAGTGGTTGCCTCAATAGGAGATGGTTGTTGTTGTGGCAAGGCATAGAACTAGTCATTGCCTAACAGGTCATTGGATGCCCCGAACCTAGGTCAATAGATGGGAGTCTATACTTGCTATCATTGTCCCCGGTGCGATAATGTCGGTATGTGTGAATCATTTTGGTTGTGTAAATCTTTTTGGTTCGAAAATCATGTTGTGTTTTCAAATTGTGTGGCGTTGTTGGCTTATATGAACATTCATGGTTTTAACGGACAATTATTTCAAAGGATTGTGTAGTTGAGTTATTCATATAACTGGTAATTACATGATATGCTTTTAAGTCATGCTAGTCTATTCTTATTGGGTTTCGGCTCACGTTGTTGGATTTAAAAAATTTCAGGTGATCCTGACTATGTGGCTTGAGGTGGTGAAGTACAGAGGATGATGACGGATTAGAAAATGTATAGTTTTCTTATTTTTCGTTATTTTGAATTATGTAACTATTGTAACAAGTTTTGTACATGATAGCACATGTTTTGCAAATCTCGAAGTATGATTCCAATGCATGTATGTCGTATGTGAACGAGAGAAACCTCAGGTGGTTGTATTGGTTCTATTATAGTTTGAATCGGGTTTTGATTGGGTGATTCTATTGTATTTCAAACAGTTTTTGATTGGTTTATCGTTTAATTTCAACTTATGCGCCTCGAGGGAGGTTTTAGATCAAGTTTTAGCACTTTTAAAGGTTGTTCCCCGACGGAAAGACCGATCAAACGGCTTATCGAGCTGTCTTTTGAATGCCTCAGTTGTTTAACAGGCTTGAAGAAAATAGTGTACTACTAAAGACCGCTCGATCGGTCTTTTGACCGATTGTGAGCGTTTCGGGAGCTAACGGTGCATCAGGTTTCTATTATTTTTAGGAAATTGCTCTTTTCTTTTTAAAACAAGAAAATCCTAGATATCTAAGAACGTTTTCAAGAAAAATAGAGTCACCACTTGATTTTTGAAAAAAATCAAGAAAAATAAAAAGAAGGCCACAGGTCTTTTGAAAGCGTAATTAGAGAAAAAGAGAGTTCGAGGGCTAAGGTACGAAAAAGGAATGTGTTAGGCACTTTTTTTGCCCAACCATGAGGTTGGTCTCTACTTTGTCAACATTGGTTCTTGTTACAAACTTTCTAAAGGTAACATGTACATAATAGGAGATAAAGAGTCCATAAAAAACAAATAAAGAAGGGAAAATCTTAACTACAATCGTGAGGGTCATGCAACTTGGTTATCATTTCTAAACATGCCACACATATTGTTTCAGTAAAGAAAAGTGAAAAACATGCAATCGAAAGATAAACAAAGCAAGAAAGGCCTAAAGGACATGCAACAATATTTATGTATGTAATCATGCTATATATAGGCTGTACATAAAGAGCTAAAAAGATTCGAATAATGTTTTTAAGCTACTGGACATGCAAAAAACTCACGACCGTTACAATATATGTTGTTGCAGCCATGACAAAGTAAGTCACAAAAGATGCGGTTGTGAAAAATATAAGGTTACCATGAGAAACTAAGATGTTTAATACTGCGGCCACAACAACTAAAGGTTGCATTCAGGATGTTTTTGAAGTCTATACGGGTATAAAACATACAAGGCTTCAACAGGGACTCAGATGAATAGGCTACATGGAACAGAGACCACAACCCACTTATCAAGGCTAGATCTATTGTTCATTAACCCAACTGTGACATGAATATCAAAACAGAATGCATTGAAACATAAAAGCAGTTATTAGAAGGCTTTAAAACGCTATTCTCTTACTACTGGTCTCATGAAAAGTGCACGGCCGTGCTAACAGAAAGTTACGATCGTGATAAACGTAAAGAACCAACTACCGGCCTCGAGAAAAGAAGATACTAAAATGTGTGATCGTGGCAACCGAAGGTTACGACTGAGGTTTTTTTAAGGTTCAAAGAGACATCTATTCTTCATAATTCAAGGGAAACTCAAATAAATAGAATATTCAAGACATAGACCATATCCCACTTGGTCTAGGCTAGATCTATTGTCCATTATCTCTCACAATGGTGCTACTTCTAAGAACAGAATATACAAGATATCAAAATAGATGAAAGAACATTCAAAACACAATTTTTATGTCACTGACCTCGCAAAATCTCATAGCTATAACAAAAGGTTCTAGCAGCCGTGACAAATATAGAGAAAAAGGTGCGGCCATAAGAAGACATATGGCAGCCGTTACTATAGCTTTAATGAAACATGTGGCTGTGAAAACCAAAGGTCATATCCGTCTTGTTTATAGAACCACATAGAGCTTTTTATATGTCCGGTGTGCTAGTGAACACGAAAATGAATCAAAATACACCGTTCTATGCAAAATATAAGGTCACAAATTCACTATTTAATAAAGAAAACTTGTATGAACATGATTTGATCGAAATGAATACTAATGAAATGATAAAAATCAATAGAAACCTTAACTGTGATACCCCCGATAGAGAGAAATTGGAGTTTGAAGAAATATCATGGGATCCTAAGGTTACCTCAGATGTATAGCCATCTCAGATGCACAATTGGATATAAAAATTGAATATTGCCAAGCAAATCGTGCTCCAAGGTCTCACCGATGCAAACCAAATCATGAACTAGGCTCAGGAGTATATAGAATGAATATCAAACATCGGGTGGGGATTGATTTCGGCAAAGCTTGGGCATCTAGGTTATTCTCTTCTGTTTTTTGTGCAAAACGTCACCTATTTATCGGAAAAGAGGCAACATAGACCCCATCTGGAATGCTGTCACCTCTCCAAAATGGTGTCAAAGTGGCAGCCGCAATCTTTATGCTTTTGTACAGTGCCGGTGGTGTCCTTTGTTGGTACTGATAGCGACAGCCAAAACTTTTAAAAGTCGCAGCTAGGTTTAGGGTTTTTAGAAAGTGGCGCGTGTGAAAAAGGAAGTCACGACTAGCTCTAGGATTTTTAAAAAGGTAATGGCCGTGAGAGTAAGAATACGACTTTTGTTAGGGTTGGTATTCGGAAAATAATGTTCTTAGTATTTAATTTTATTTTAATAAAATTAATTTTTTATTTTATGAGAATTTTATGAGCAATGTATAAATATTATTTCCTAAATGCTATGCATGGATGTCCAATATTATGTACAGTATTTAATCTAGTGTGTACTGTACGGCTTACACACAGAAAATTAAATTTTAGATTTTTACAGAATATAAGTTATTTGTTCACAGTTTAGATGGAAATGGGTATACCATCGGTATGACTATAGTACAGAGTTTTAGTAGATCTGTCTTAGTTACAGGAAATAGATAATAGTATCGTTTATTGTTTCAACTCTCTGTGTTAGTACACTTTGTGTGTATTGAACAGGATATTTGAGTAATTCATTTTATATTGACTATATAAATTAATTCACACCCTAAGGTTATTAGGAATAATGCTTATGCTCTTGTTCCTGAACTAATTAATGATTTGCGTATATTTAATATTCATTATTTTGATTCATTAGAGAGTGCAATCTTATATGGGTCTATATTCCCGGTGAGTTAGATAGCGGTACTATTTATATGGTGAATATTGATTCATTCAGGTTCTGCTGGTACGAGTTCTTAATAAATTGTAGCCCACACTACATTCAAAAATCGCATAAAAAAATACAGTAGAAGATCTAACAAGAGCTTTAACTCGAATTCAATTCATAGTTGAAGATTCGACCGGTAAAAAGGTATTCTTCTAAAATTAACTGTGGTTACACTAGTTTTATTTTGATCATTCGTCGTCAAAAGTATTATCTGGAGTCCATTTCGGCGTTTACCCATCCAGTTAATTTTTTTCAAAAATTGTTTGCAAAAAACACTAATCTTGGCAGTTATGCCTCCAACAATTTGTATTAGAGCCGTTTTATTTTTTGCTTATGGTTATCAGGGCAATGTAGCTTTTGAACTGTTGTTAATTTTGTTTTGCAGGCTTTCTAATCCTGATTTTATGATCGTCATTATTTCATTTTTGATTGAATGGTTTTGAATGATGATTATTTTTTTTTAAAATCATGGGGGTTGACCGTGATAGATTGAATGTGAGCCTTCGGGACATAGGATCGGTATAATAGCTAGTTTTTATTTTTAAAAATATTTGCTTAGATTATTTAAGAACATGTTGAACATATACAAGAACAAGAAGAACGGCGACGGCACCGACAGTGAATTCGGGTTATTACAGGCCACGGATCGCAGTAAGTTTTTAATGGTTTTAAATAATTTTTTATGGTAAATTTTGTACAATATTTATGTATAAAAAATAGCAACAAAAATATGTTAAAAACAACAAGAAAAAATCACCAAAATAGCCCACCACCGGCGGCCATTTGGCGGCAATTTTGATATTTTTTGGGCAATTTTTGGGACTATTTTTTGAGTAATTTTTATGCATAAAATAGAAGCAAAATATACCTTAAAAATTGTTCTAAAATCATAAAAAATTGGGCCAAACAGTGCACAAAAAGAGGCAAAAACAGCAACAGCTTTTCCCCGCGGCAGCCACGCAACAGTAGTAGGTTCGGGGGCTATTTTCAAAATATTTTTGAGGTGTTCTTCGAAACAACGTGTGGCTGGATATTTGAGCTATTTTTCCAGAAAAAATAGGCACCAAATAAGCACTAGAAAAAACTTGAACAACCCACTAAAGTGGGCGGCAGCGCTAGTGGGGCGGCACGGTAGCTTTGGACAGTTTTTTGGGTCATTTTTCGGGCTATTTTCACGCAAATTTTTTGACAAATTTTTTTTTATATTTTGAGAGCTTTCCATCGGTATAAAGTCTCTAAAAAACGGAGCTCGAATGAGGCGATAGAAGCCGCTTGAAATGGGTGGTTAAGGGTAGCGCCGGTGAGGAGGTGGTGGCCAGTGGTTTTTTCTCTCTCCCGGGGCTGTTTTGATATGTTTTCCAATATGTTTGAGACTGATACAATATATCAGTATATATTATAGTGTATTAGGGAAGCCTGATACAATCAGGACACATGAATCAGACTTGACATATGATTATTACAGTTTATCCTCTACGGGAGATTAAAATATTTCAGCGTTTTACTTGGATTATAAAATCGGAATATATGCATATCATGTTTACATATATATGAACTGCGTGGATGATTGTATATCTATTTTATTTATTTTGTTAATTTAATTAATTTAAAATTTTGATTTTAATTAAAATATTTTTTAATAGAAAATAAAATAAAGTTTTTTTAATTAATTAATTTTAAGTAAATGAACATTTTTTAGATATTTTATTTTTTTACAAAATATCACATTTAAGACGATTTTTCATAAAATTGGATATATTGAAAAAATGTGATAATTAATTTCATGTTTTTATTTAATTAAATAAAAAAAGTTTAATCGAAATAAATTATTATTTTTTGAAAATGTGGAAAGGAAAATAAAATAAATAAATGAATTTAATCACTACTTTAGCTAAAAAGCTGAAGAAAAAACTGTGCATTTATTAAATTTTATTTGTTACGTATTTTAACACGAAATGATGGTTTAATAAATCAGAATATTTAGAATCGTGTAGTTTTCGAAATTAATATATTTATTTTAATTAAACGAATTTTTATAACCTTAACAAATATTTTAAAAATCTAAGTAGGAGAGAAAATTTATTTTATGTATAAATCTTGCGATCTCAATTTTCAGTTTGTAGGTGATGCAATTAAATCATGTGTATTGACAGTAAGGCTTTCGTCTCCATCGGATAGATTAATTGTGGTATCGCAAGTACAAATCTTATTTATGGATAATTCTGGATAATTGTTAGAGTGTCTCACTTCTTTATTTGAAGGGTTCATTACGAAGCGATTGATTTGAGATTAGGTGATGGTTAACACTTAACTGTATATAATAGTATCCTCTCCATCTGAGTCACTACTATTATATACTGGACCGAAACTATGTCAACTAGTTAATTTTACTTGGTAGGATCAGTTGCCTAGATAGTAAAATTAAAAAAAATTAGACTGTCTAGACAAACGATGGATAATAGACATCCACCAATCGTGGCGTGCTATTCATAGGAATCCAGGCTGTTGGCAAATTAATTTTAATATGGTAGAGGGAACCAAATTGAAATGAATTCAAAGTTTTGCACTTCATAATTAACGGTATTTTAATTATGTGATTCTGATTATTAAAATGGTTTTCAATCTACTCGCTTCTATACTTAAAGAAAACAAACTAGCGGGACCGAATTATGTTGAGTGGAAACGAAACTTGGACATTGTCTCAACTATCGAAGATTATAAATTTATATTAACTACGATATGTCCACCAGTACCTGACGAGGAGGCTACCGAACAGGAAATCCAGGCCCATTAGAAGTGGTAGAAAGCTGATCAGATGGCTCGCTGTTATATTTTGGGTTTAATGTCAAATGTTTTACAGCATCAGCATCAGTTTATGCTCAGTGCCTATGATATGATTATGAACCTCAAAGATATGTTTGGGGATCAAAATCATGCTACTAGGTAGATGGCCATGAGAACTCTAATGAATACAAATATGGCTAGTTAGGGATCATGTTCTGAAGATGGTTAGTCTTCTGAATGAATTGGAGTTCCTCGAAACTGAAATTGACGGGAAAACCCAGGTCGATATCATACTTCAGTTACTGCTTGAAAGTTTTAAGCAGTTCTACCTGAACTACTCTATGAATAAGTTCAGCTACACAATGGAAGAACTTCTAAATTAACTTCAAGCAGCCGAGGGTGTTTGTGAGACCCCGACCCAATTCATTTTTGAATGATTAAGTGTTAGAGTTATCTCAAAACCTCTGAAATGTTTTAAGTGCACCCTTGGCGCGTGATTAGGTTCTATTGAGGCTTGTTTGATTTGGTTTAAGGATGAAAAATTAGTTTTTACACAGAAAAATGCACTATCCAGCAGTTCGGTAGACTGAAGGGCTTGGCCCAGTCGACTAAATCGAGTTTTTTGAGTTCCGTTGGCTGGACATGGAGGTTCGGTCGACTGAACCTTGTCGGTTAGGCTTTTTGGCATTTCTAATAGCGTCATTCAGTTGACTGAACTGGGAGTTCAGTCGACTGAACATTGGATTTTTGGCATTCTCTATAAATATCAAGCCTTGGAGATATTTTGGGATATTTTTCTCTCCAGATCCGATTTCCCTCCCCGTTTCTATGCCTTCTCTCTAGATTTTGAGGGCCCAGGGCTCGGTATTCTGTGAACGAACTACGAATTCATGCTGTTGGTGCCCGGGGCTTCGCATATATCCAGACAAATTTTTGTTTCGTCGAGGGTTAGTATTAGGGGCTTCGAGTTTTGACTCGCCGAGGTAGGATTCTAGACCCTATTGCTGTATTAGGGTGTTATATGTAATTGTATGCTTTTTCAACGATAAAAATTGCATGAAATGTCATATCTATGTTTAAACCTTGGTTTTTTGGGTAAAAAGCATATTTTTCGCTTTTCTTGGTTCAGTACATCATATGATATGTAATTTTATGATTTTCAAAAAGTGTTCTTGAAAACTGTGGTTTTTGTTGGAAAATGGAGGATTTGATGGAAATTTCAACATTTTATGTTTTGGAGGTTTGGAGCTCGCCTTCGGGGTTGAGTCTCAGGCTTTGAAACGTCTTGTTGAGAATAGGATAAAACATTTTGAAAATTTCTTCTGTGATCTCATTGTTGAAGGATGGATCTAAATACATGTATAATGTATTTTTGGGGGGAAAGGTTTTGTAGTTGAGCATAGTTCTTTTTTTAGAAGATTATCTAGATGTACCGGGATGACGTGTATTTGGCACGAGTTACCCTCGGTGAAAGTCCAAAAACGTGCGTAGGGTAGGTACTCAGGTCCTTCGGGTTAGTTCTCGTAAATTGAGACAGATGGGTGCTCAGCTCCCTCGTGGTCATAACTCGTAAATTGAGTGGTTACGTTCATGGTGCTCCGTATAGAACCTGCGTGTATCTAGGCGATCCCACTATATCTGGGGGTTAGATACTAGACAGGAGTCTATAGTTGCTACCTCTATCCTCTTGTGATTGAGTCGGTACATAGGATCTCTTTGTTCTTTTCCACGATGGTACATTTCGTGAGAAAACGATGTTTTGGTTACTGTTTGCCTTCAACTGTAAAAATGTGATTTTGCATTGTTTAAATGCTTAGTTGTGAAGGGAAAACTGTTTTAGGAGTTGATGGGAAAACGTGGGTTTTTATGACGTGAAACCTTTTTGGCTTGTGGTTGAGTTAGCTCCCACTATATGATATGCATGGTTTTGAGAACAAAAATGTGGGGTTTTATGAAATAAAACCGTTTTGAGGCTCGTGTTAGCCTGATGGAAAACTTGTGATTTTCAGGATGGAAAACCTTTTTAGCTCTTGTGGTTGAGCTTGTATGGTTGTGATTGCATATTTCCTGCTTTACAGCTTTATTATCTGTTTTTATTGGGCTTCAGCTCATGGGTGGGATTTTCTATATAAACCCTTTTTTAGGTGATGTCATGGAGGATAATCTCGAGTAGATCTCGTGGTGCCCAGATGGCGGAAGACTTTTAGTAGTTTTCCTTTTTGGTTTGCCTATTCTTGAAGGCAGGTTTGTACGCCATAAGGTGATATATTGTGTGCATGTTAAAACTGTATGTTTACTATTTATGAGAGATGCATATTCGATTTTCTTTTGATTTCAACAGATGGTTTTAAATGAATGAAAATCTATTTTTGTAAAAATGGAGTTTGGTGAATTTTTACGTGACCCTGGGTTTTGGGGCGTGATAAATTGGTATCAGAGCTCTGGGTTTGAATACCTACGAGTCCTGGGAAGAGGGTGCGTTATCTTGTGAGGAAAGATTTGTGTGTGCTTGGTTGCTCGTGTTTGGAGTATGTTGTGTATATGTGAGTATGGAGGTTGGACCTTAGGATTGATCAGTCTCGTGTTTGGATTAACAGACTTGCGAGCTAAGTAAAAAATGCATTTCATGGACGCAATTTTTAGCAGGGAATCTGAGTAGGTTACCCAAAGTGACGCGTCATTCTTGTCGGTTCTCCTTGGTATCAGTGTTGTGTCTGCATGATTATCGTGGCTATGTGTTAGCATGATTATGTGGTATATGTTAGAACTAACGTGATAGATCGACCTTAGGTTGTCATGTTTCATGCTTTCTTTATATACGACCTGTATACCCTTAGGGACGACGAGACTATGATTTGGGTCTTGATTATGCGACGCGGTTGCTATCAGTTGCAAAAGCAAGGTTATGGGTTGAGCGTCGATCACTTGGTGTGTTGTGGAACTCATCAGTGAGTTGGGTTCTGCGTGAGGTTGGCCTCGGTTGGTATTTGTTCAGTGTTAGTATGAGCAGCTTTTGTTCAGGTGCAGATGGAGCCTAGTTGGTGGCTTGGTTATAGTAGCTGGCTCCCCTTAAGAGTAGGCTAGTGGATGTCATAGTTGTGTTATGGTTGACCTTGTGAGTCGAGGTGATGGGGTGTCAGAGACCCTAGGAAATTAGTCGATGTGATTGGATTAGGGATAGTGATAATCCCTTCAGAGTCTTGGTATACATGGTTCTGGCCATGTGATGGATTAGATACATCGTGAGCCATGCTATGTCTTGAGTCGTGTACTCGGGATGGGGTATAGACAAAAATAGAGTGGATGGGAGCGTAGAGATCCTTGACCGAGCATATGTTGAGATAGCTCAATGTGTGGTCCTGGAGATGTTTCCTGGTACTCAGGATATCGATGGTGGTCAGCAGGATGTTGTTGGTAGTCTGAGTAGTCTGATGACCTTAGACGTTGTGTACCTTTTGAGGTTTGAAAAATTGAGTTCCGAGTGAGTGAGCTCAAGGATATGGGAATGAGTATGAATTGTAATTATGCTGGGAAGAGCTTGAGTTATGGCTGTATGGGAATGTGTAAGGGTTCCTGCGACGAGTATCCATTCTGTGAGATTCCCACTAGAATGCATGGAAGTGGTTTGGTCGATATCCTAGTGATTGGGAGATTGTGTTTCAGAACCGTGCGAGGTTCATGTGGTTGGCTTAGTGCTAAGATGACGTATCCTGGGTATGAGATGTCTGGGAGTTATTTTTGTTCCACCTTAGGTTCAGAAATGGGTATGTTATTTTCCCATAGGAATGAAGTGTGGAGGTTTAGCAATATACCATGTGATTTGGCTGGCCTGGAGTGATACGTTAGAAATCGTAGGGTACGATGCTTGTGACTGATGTGTTCTTTGAAAGCGAAAGTGCAGAAGGTGTCTGCATGGTTGTGTGAGTTATTAGTAACTCTGGATGAGAGGTTCCAGGATTGGGTTCCCTTATTGATGTTGTGCCTTGGACAGTGAGCTCGAGGCTGTGACGTGATTGTGGTTTGCCAAGCAGGAGTTGGGTTGTGTAGCGCAACCTTGTGAGGTGAGGTTTTAGGCATAATAGTATGTGATGTACCATGTATGCGGATGGACAGTGTTCACGTGTGTGAATGAGGCCTAAGCGTTGAGAGCTTGGTGTAGCGGATGATCTGAGTATTGTGATCGTGGTTGACAGCAGCTGTGTGCCTGTAGTCGATGTGGCCTCGAGGTAGGACTTGCAGAGTTCTTAGAGGCTAAGTGTTGAGGAGTACTCCCTGTACGCGGAGGTTGGGTCATAGTTTCTTGTTGGCCTTTTTTCTTTCTTTTGGATGGAAGGGGAGAGAGAGTTTTCTTTTGGACGATTGTCTTGTAGATGACTGTCTGGTGCGAGTTATTTCATCTTGGTTGGATGGAGATGCTAGGTTCTTGGTTGGTTCAGGTTTGGTTGTGTTATGAGACTATGAAATCTCAATGGAACGGTACCTGTGTTGTGACCCACGTTGTAACTCGTGTTATGACTTGTGTTGTGACTTGTGTTATGATTTGTGTTGTGACTCGTGTTGCGACTCATGTAGTAACCCGTGTTGTGATCATGTTCTGACTCAGGAACTTCTGTCGCTGTGATTGGATGACGGTTTGACTAGTCCTTCGTGGTTTCAGCGGATGGTTAAACCAATTGGATTGTGATCCCTGTGAGGTTCGGTTGATGGATATGAATGCTTAGGAGTTGGTGTTGAGACGTAGAGTTCTTTTGCAATGATCAGTTGAGGATCCACGACCGTTGTGTGTGTATGGTTATGCTTCTAGCTCGTGGTAGAGCAGACATTTTGTCGGAGCAGTGCTGCTGTGATATGCGTATAGTAGGCTTTTGGTAGACTTTTGTGAATCTCGCTTGGGTCCTGTTTGGAGCTTTGAGCTGCTCAGAATTCTTAGAGTTCTTGGAGTCGAGGAGTGGTTGTCGACTGTGGTAAGTGTTGTGCTTCGGCATAACTGTTGTTTATGTGGATGGTAGTCCAAAGACTATGATAAAGTATGGCCTAGGAATGATATGACATTTGGAAAGCCTTGGCTGGCATAGCCTGTTCGGACCGATGCGATTGTTTGGTTGGGAACGGAGGAGCTGTGATGAGTTCTAGATGTGAGGACATGGCTGAGTGTAAGATGTAAGTCTTGGTTGGTTACCTGACGGACGAGTCTGGGGATTCAAAGGGTTGATGTATGTGTTCTGCGTTGGAGTTGATGCTAGATGTCAGTTGACCTGTTCACCTTGACGGATTGTGAGAATCACGTTTGATGTGTCAGACGACGGATATCGTGTTTGATCTAAGGTTGGTCCGTAGCCTTAGTATTAGCGATATGATGACGAGATGTTGAGTTGTGAGCTATGCATTCATGTGTAGTGACGTACTAACGCATGAGAGTTATGATTTGGTTGATATGGGTTGTTAGGTCCTATGAGATGTTCTGTCTACGTGACATGTTTGGTTAAGTGACTCGTTGGAGTCAGGTGCCTTAAGGCTATGATGGCAGATTGATTTTCGATTGTGTGGGACCTTATCTAGGACAATGGTGTACCACCTGATGTTCCTCCTGGGTGAGAATAGTAGTTTGTGATGAAAGATCAGATTGGGAATGACGGTGTGAGGGTATACTGAGATGTGTTCTTGATGTCCAGGTGAGTAGGTGAGCTTCTCCCTGGAGTCACGTGTTTGTGTTGTTGCTCATAGATCGGTATCATGATAGCTTCAGTGATGGGGATGTTGGCATCGACAGGGTGATGATGTGGCATCAAAGTCAGTGGTCATTTGGTGATAGTCAGAACTCGAGTAGAGTTGTGCGTGGAGCATGTGGTTTTATGCGACTGATGTCAGGGCTCGACGTCGTGTGTTTGGACTTGTGGAGATGGTCCTTGGTGTACATAGTGAGATGTGATTGAGCTAGTTTGTGGCAATGGGACCAAATTGGTGGTCTCTATGTTTTGGAATAAAGAGTGTTTAGGACTAGGTTCCGTGGCGGACTGGTCTTGTGTGATGTGTTTATCGCCGGAGTGGGTTGAGTTCGGCGAGAGTTGTGTTTCGAGGTTTGGCAGCGTGAGTTGGATCTTGATCCTCTGTTTCATAGCTGTCTCCTGGATAATGGTGGTGTCAGTGGAGCATGTTGTGGGATCAGTCTTGATGGAGGTCGATTCTTCACGTTGCGTTTACCATGTGTGACGACGGTTGTGTATTAGTTCTGTGACGATGATTATTGGGCTTTCAGTTGCAGAGGCATGTCCGTGGTTGTACAGTGTCGTCGGCGCATTTCTGTCGTGGTGCATTATCGCTGGGTTTGCATCTGAGATTGTTGATGGTTGACGAGCTGGTATTTGGTTTGAGTTTCAGTATTAAATTTCGGGGACGTAATTCCTTTAAGAGGGGGAGAGTTGTGAGACCCCGACCCGATTCATTTTTGAATGATTAAATGTTCGAGTTATCTCGGAACCTCCAAAATGTTTTAAGTGCACCCTTGGCGCGTGTTCGGGTTTCGTTGAGGCTTGTTTGATTTGGTTTGAGGCTGGAAAATTAGTTTTTACACAAAAAAACGCACTGCCCAGCAGTTCGGTCGACTGAAGGGCTTGGCCCAGTCGACTAAACTGAGTTTTTTGAGTTCGATCGACTGGACATGGAGGTTCGGTCAACTGAACCTTGTCGGCTAGGCTTTTTGGTATTTCTAGTACCGTCATTCAGTCGACTGAACTGGGGTTCAGTCGACTAAACGGTGGATTTTTTGCGTTCTCTATAAATATCAAGCCTTGGAGATATTTTGGGATATTTTTCTCTCCAGATCTGATTTCTCTCTCCCGTTTCTCTGCCTTCTCTCTAGATTTTGATGGCCCGGGGCTCGGTATTCCGCGAAAGGACTACGGATTCATGTTGTTGGTGCCAGGGGGTTCGCATATATCCGAACATATTTTCATTTCATCGAGGGTCAATTTTAAAGGCTTCGAGTTTTGACTCATCGAGGTACGATTCTGGACCCTACTGCTGTATTAGGGTGTTATATGTAATTGTATGTTTTTTTACCGATAAAAAATGCATGAAATGCCATATCTATGTTTAAACCTTGGTTTTTTGGGCAAAAAGCATGTTTTCTCTTTTCTTGGTTTAGTACATCGTATGGCATGTGATTTTGTGGTTTTCAAAGGGTGTTCTTGAAAACGGTGGTTTTTGTTGGAAAACGGAGGATTTGATGGAAATTTCAACATTTTATGTTTTGGAGGTTTGGAGCTCGCCTTCGGGGTTGAGTCTCAGGTTTTGAAACGTCTTGTTGAGAACAGGATAAAACATTTTCAAAATGTCTTGTGTGATCACCTTGTTGAAGGCTGGATCTAAATACATGTATAATGTATTTTGGGGGGGAAAATTTTGTAGTTGAGCTACAGTTCTATTTTTAGAAGATTATCTAGATGTACCGGGATGACGTGTATTTGGCACGAGTTGCCCTCGGTAAAAGTCTAAAAACGTGCATAGAGTAGGTACTCAGGTCCTCCGGGTTAGTTCTCGTAAATTGAGACTGATGGGTGCTCAGCTCCCTCGGGGTCATAACCCATAAATTGAGTGGTTACGTTCATGGTGCTCCGTATAGAACCTGTGTGTATCTAGGCGATCCCACGATATCTGGGGGTTAGATACTGGACAGGAGTCTATAGTTGCTACCTCTATCCTCTTGTGATTGAGTCGGTACATAGGATCTCTTTCTTTTTTTCCACGATGGTACATTCCGTGAGGGAACGATGTTTTGGTTACTATTTGCCTTCAACTGTAAAAATGTGATTTTGCATTGTTTAAATGCTTAGTTGTGAAGGAAAAACTATTTTGGAAGTTGATGGGAAAACGTGGGGTTTTATGACGTAAATCCTTTTTGGCTTGTGATTAAGTTAGCTCCCACTATATGATATGCATGGTTTTTAGGACGAAAATGAGGGGTTTTATGAAATAAAACCGTTTTGAGGCTCGTGTTAGCCTAATGGAAAACTTGTGATTTTCATGATGGAAAACCTTTTTAGCTCCTGTGGTTGAGTTTGTATGCTTGTGACTGCATATTTCCTGCTTTACATTTTTACTATCAGTTTCTGTTGGGTTTTGGCTCACGGGTGGGATTTTCTGTATAAAACCTTTTTCAGGTGATGTCATGGAGGATGATCTCGAGTAGATCTCGTGGTGCTTGGATGGCAAAAGACTTTTAGTAGTTTTCCTTTTTGGTCTGCCTGTTCCTGAAGGCAAGTTTGTATGCCATAAGGCGATATACTGTGTGCATGTTGAAACTGTATGTTTACTATTTATGAGAGATGCATATTGGGTTTTCTTTTAATTTCAACAGGTGGTTTTGAATGTATGAAAATCTATTTTTATAAAATTGGAGTTTGGTGGATTTTCACATAATCCTGGGTTTTGGGGCGTGATAGTGTTCTTAAGAAGCCAAGTTCTGTGAATGTGGTTGAGAAAGGTTCTTCATCTAAATCGAAAGGCAAGATGAAGAAAAAGATTTAGACACAGGGAAACACAGGTTCAAAAGCAGTTAAGGGACCAAAAGCTAGTGTGAAGAAGTCGAGAGAAAAGTGCTATCACTGTAACCAATTTGGGCATTGAAAAAAGCACTGTCAGCCTTTTCTCAATAAGCAGAACAAATAATGTAATTTTTGTTTACTTGTTGTTGAAACATATTTAGCGGTGTTATCTACCATTACCTGGTGTGTAGATACGGGAGCTACTAATCATGTTTACAATTCTTCGTAGGAGTTCCAAGAAATCAAGCAGCTCAATGATGGAAAAATATACCTACACATGGACAATAATACAAAGGTAGCAGCAGTTGTAGTAGGAGATGTCACTTTAAGTTTTAATACAAATAGGGTACTTCTTCTGAAAGATTGTCTTTATGGACCTTCGATTAGAAGAATTTAATTTCAGTCTCAAGTTTAATAAATGACAAATATTCTGTTAATTTTAATGACTATCGCTGTGAAGAAAAATAAATATTTTATTTGTTCTGGTACCTTGTGAATGATCTGTATGTCGTATGTTCTATTTCTCATATACTGCAACTAATTAAAATGAATAACACATCAAATTTACCTTATAAGAGAAAGTTTCCTTTTTTAATGAACCAAACGTTTCTTTGCCAATTACGCTTAGGTCATATTAATTTAAAAAGAATAAACAAACTGGTAGTAGATGGACTTTTAAGTTCATTAGAAGTGGAGGTACTTTCAGTCTGTGAATTTTGCTTAGATGGTAAGATGACCAAGAGGCCTTTTTTGGCCAAAGGCTATAGAGCTAATAAACCATTGGAGCTGGCTCATTTTGATGCGTGTGGTCCTATGATAATCCGGGCTATAGGTGGCTTTGAGTACTTCGTTAGTTTTATTGATGACTACTCAAGGTATGGATACATTTACCTGATGCACCATAAGTTTGAATGCCTTTAGAAATTCAAAGAATTAAAGACGGATGCGGAGAAGCGTCTGAGTAAAAGTATTAAATCACTGCGATCCAACCGTGGTGGAAAATACCTCTTTGGAGAGTTTAAGGATTACCTATCATTAAAGGGGATTATATCCCAGTTGATTGCACCTGGCACTCTGCAGCAGAATGGTTTAGCAGAAAAATAGGACTCTTATGGACATGGTAAGGTTCATGATGAGTTATTTAGGTTTACTCGATCTGTTTTGGGGACTCCCTATAGAGAAAATGGCTTATATTCTGAACATGGAGCCTTCTAAGTCAATACCTTCTACTCCCATAAATTATGAAGTGGGCGTAAGCCTAGTTTAAAACACATTCGAATTTGGGAGTGTCCAACACATGCGCTAAAAGGGAACGCGGGTAAGTTAGAACCGCAGACGAAAGTTTATTTCTTTGTGAGGTATCCCAAGGGAACTAAAGGTGGTATGTTTTATAATCCTAAGGATCAAAATGTGATGCCCTGTCCTCCGGGCACGTCGGGACTTACATAAATATAAATAAAAGGATATTTTAGCAATTAATTCATATTTACATACGTTAGTTATTACATCATAAAGGAATTTTGAACCATTCAAAGTACTTAACTATTATAGTTTCACCAAAAAATTTCAAAAATTACACTAAGCCCATGAGAACTGAATATAAGAATGAAATCAGAGGCCTCGACTCCTCAGAACGCATCAGCGGGATCCACATGCTCTTGGAACTCATCCTGTTCTTCAAACTCTTCTTCTCCCTCTAGGACGACTTTCTCTAAGAACTCCTCCACACCTGTGGCATGAATGCCATGAGCCAAGACCTAGAAGCAAAACACTATAACCTTCTAACTAATCTCACGCCATAAAATTCACCACAACACATATCATATGACACCCAATACAATTTATAGTCAAGGAGATAGACAAATTTATGACAGGATAGTAGATAAGTCAATAAGCATGTGCATATAAGATGTCGTGTATGAAATGTAGATGCCCAATCCAACATTCATTATAAATAAAAACAGGTGTTCCACTTTGGGACTTATTGGTATTGGCTGCAGGGACTTATCATCATTACCGCCTCAGGAACTTATTGTCGTTAGCGTGATGAGATTTATTACCACTGTCGCCTTAGGGACTTATTGTCAGTGCCGTGATGGGACTTATTACCATTGTCGCCTCAGGGACTTATTGCCATTGCCGGGATGGGACTTATTACCATTGCCTTTCATTGCACCAGGGACTTATTGTCATTGCTGTGATGGGACTTATTATCATTGCTATATATTTCTTCAGGGACTTATTGTTGTTGTCGTGAAGGGACTTATTGTCGTTGCCTTTCATTTTAAGACTAGGATGCTCGCTTGGTATCAACCCAAAGTCTAAGTTACTGAAACCAGAGTTCTAGCGACGAACCCATGGTGCCCAATAATAGCCGTAAACCATTTTAAACACCGGGGACGCACTTAGGGTGTGTAAACCAAAATCATTTCAAACACCAGGGATGCACCTAGGGTGTATAAGCCAAAACATTTTCAAAAATGGCAACTAGGGTCGGCCTAGACTTAGAATCAAGAACAACAATTTCAATACAACCCATCCCAACAACGGTTTGCACAGATAGACTCCAATATGTTAGAATGCAAATGAAAATACTCATAATGTGTACCATTGATCTCATGTGCAACAATTTATAGCATGGCATTAACACGGCAAGATTCATGGTACAACTCGCAAAGCATAAGGTGCAAGTATGTGAAGCACAAGGTACAATTCTCAAGATATGATTCAGCAGGATAACATGAGTTCTAAATCATCATATATTCACTTAAAAACACTAATCAACTAATTCAAGCTAATAATCATATAGAACTCGGGTCTCATAACAAGGATACTCAAATCACGCTTTGCAACTTTTAAGGCCAAAAATCAAGTATTAAATTAAAAGGGCCGACAAGGTTTTGGGGTATCTAGAAATAGAATCAAACTATAATTTCTATACACCATTTAAATATAAATATTTCTACAACTATCATGTTTAACACCAAGGCTAAATCCTAAGGAAAATGGGTGAACAATTCATCTTAAGCAAAAATAGTTCAGCACTTTTCTCAAGATTTTATGAAAATTATGCTTGGTCTCCGTTTTAGGGTATCATTTCAAGTCCAAATGAGTCCATTTTTTATTATGTTCTATTTTAACATGTCCCCTACAAGTTTTATGTTTAGAGTTAAGGATAGTTGTTTGAAACAATTTAGACGTGTTGGCCATTTTAGAAAATAGGTTCTGTCAGCCGCCAAAACTCAGAAGAGTGGGTTTTGGACAGAGGGTTTGAAACAATTTTGGGGTATCATCCTGAGGCTTTAAGGTCTGATTTGTCGATAACAAGTACTCTAATATGTTAGCTATAATATTCTTGTAGACCACTTTTGGAGTCGGTCACTATAAATAGGGGTTTTTAGCTATATAAAAATATGTAACAGAATGTTCATTGGGGGCTGAAACTCAATAGAGAATTTCAATGGGGTTTTGACCTATCAAATCTCCATATGTTGTTCTCATTTTTTGTAGGTAGATAGATATGCATGTTATCTACAACTTTCATGTTTTAAACAAAGTTCGGATCTCATTGTAAAATAGGGTTTTCAAGTCAGTAGTATTAACTGGTCAGAATATAACACACTTTGGTAAAATTGTAATATCTTAAGTTATAGTCATGAAAATGAGTTGAAACCAACTTTGGATGAAAGATAATACAAAACTCTAAATTTGGATGGAAAGAAAATTCTTAGATTAATTTTATACATTGAGTTATGAAGTTTCAAATCTCATGGCAGAAACATCAAAATTCTCAAAAATTAAGCCTCTTAAGGTTCAAGTCTTCTACTTATGCTATGTCAAGTTTTTGTTCCATTTCTTTGCATACTTGTGTTTTAGACTTTAATATCAAGGCTCCAAAATACTTAGAAGTCATCAAACTCAAAGATAACAACATACAACAACATCTCACATCACCCATAAACATAACAGCCCCTATTTTGTTACTACGATGCCTTTTCGATTTGATTTCGGTTCTTGATTTTTAGAGTGTTTAAAAAGATATGTTGGGGGATATTTTGAGGGATATTAGACACAAGATTTAGAGGTTTTACTTACTTGTCTGAGGGCTCAAGGGAAGGTGGCATGGAAGGACTTAGCTTTAGAAAAACTCATTTATTTGATTTCTCCTTCCTTTCTTCCTTTCTTCTTCCTCAAACTCTCATAAACACTCAAGGGCAAGAGGTCTAGTTTCTCTCCCTCTCTTGCACGAAAAAATGAAGGGGAGAAGATGTGTTTAGGCTTAAGTTTATATAGGCAAAGACTAAGGGACAAAGGGGAGACAAAAGATTTAATTAATGTACTTTTGTTTCTCATTTTTCTCTTCCACTTCACATGGGTTGAGTTGATATGAGTTGACATGGTGATGGTTTTGAGAGAACCAAATCAGATTTGGGGAAGCTAAATACAGTTAGGGGCTGTTTCGGGGACAAAAACCTAACCCCATATCAATCAAGGTATTTTGCATTGGTTTGCGTGCCCTTTTGTGCAAGAAAATGCATTAAAAGTTAATTTGATATATATTTTTGGTCTCTTTTTCTACTGAGACTTATTATTTTAATATGTTTATGAGAAATATAGTATTTTCATGTATTATCATAGTTTTCATAGCAATTGATTAAATAGATGTAGTCTTTTAAGTCAAATTAAGCTATTTTGGCAATATGTGACTTTTTGACTTATTTTGTTGTATATGGACGTTAATAATGATTTGTTTATTTTTTTTGACCTATAGCACTATATTATTATGTACATTACTTGTTTAACAAGTATTACATTATCATAATGTTTAATTTAATATATTTCTCATCATTTTAAGTTAAAAAGAAAATAAAAAGTCACTTTTTGGCACTTTTCCCAATATGGTCGGCCACTAAGGGGTGTTTTTTGTATTTTTGATGTTATTTTGTCATTTTCTACTTAATTGTACTTAAATTCTTGATTTAGGGTAACCATGTGTCAAAATTAAATTTTTAAGACTTTTTGCTGTATTAAGGGCAAAATGGTCATTTTACCCTATGAGGATTTTTTATTTTTAACTCATTATTTCATGATATTTACTTCATTTGGAATGCTAGGGGACTCCTTGAGTGATAAGGCTTTGTTGCCTGAGTTTTGAACCTTTTTAGGGTTTTCAGGTCGAATTTCGTGTTTTCGATTCGAGTTAGGGTTTTGAACTTTTTCTGTGTTCTATGGTCTCGTGAACTATCTGTCACTAATACTAGGGTTTGGACTAGGTCTTTACCCAATTCGTTATCAACTGAGTTGTTACAACTAGGGTTTGTACCGGGTCGTTACACAGAAGGTCTTTGTTAGCACTAATGCTCGATTCTTGGAAGAGAATTATTTTATGGATCATAGGCCCAATAGCAAAATTGTTTTGGAAGAACTGAGAGAAAATACCAGTAGAACGAAAGAGGAACCACAAGTCACTAATATCCCATTGCCTCGTCGTAGTGAGAGGATTATCAAGACAAGTGCAAATCAAGAATAAGGTGCTGATGACAGAGTTCAGATTTTGTACAGCCTGTTACTGCTAGTACACAAACACAAGTAGTGCCTCGTTGTAGTGGGAGGGTTGTTCATCAACCTGATTGGTATATGTTCTTGGGAGAGTCTTTTGATAAAATCCTGACAGAACTGGATACCAATTCCTGTAGCTACAATGAAGCACTACAAGATAAAGATGCAGATCTTTGGTAAAGAGTTATGAATTCAGAGATGGAATCTATGTATTTTAATCATGTCTGGGAATTTGTAGAACCACCCTAAGAGATAAAACCCATTGACTACAACTGGATTTACAAGTGGAAGAAAGGAGCAAACGGGAAGGTTAAAACCTTCAAAGCTAGACTTGCTGCTAAATGATTCACACAAAAAGAAGGGATCGACTATGATGAAACCTTTCGCCAGTAGCCATGCATAAGCTATCCGGATTCTCTTATTCATTGCTGCTCATTTCGATTACAAAATCTGAAAAAGGGATGTCAAGACAGCTTTTATTAACAAAATCTTGACAAGTGTATCTATATGATACAACCATATGGATTCATTGCAAAGGGTTAAGAACACATGTTGTGTAAGCTTAAGAGATCTATTTATAGACTTAAGTGGACATCGAGATCTTAGAACACTCGGTTTGATCAAACCATAAAGTCTTATGATTTTGATTAGAGTCTGAATAAGTCCTGTGTGTATAAGAAGCGTGACGAAAGCATGGTGATTTTTTTTGTACTTTATGTAAATGATATTTTGCTCATCGAAAATGATGTGGGGGCATTATCTACTGTTAAAGTATGGTTATCTGGACAGTTCAATATGAAGGACTTTGGAAAACCTAGTCACATTCTTGGAATCAAGCTTATGTGAGATCGAAAACAAAGAACATTGGGCTTATCACAAGCAAAGTATATCGATGATATTCTTACTCGTTTTAGCATGTAGCATTCCAAAAAAAGAGTTTCTCCCTTTCAAGTATGGAATCACTCTATACAAGGATCAATATCCTAAGATACCTGATGAGATAGAGAAGATGAAGGCAGTTTCTTATGCTTCGACAGTAAGAAACCTCATGTATACTATACTTTACACTAAACCCAAAATATGATTTGGCGTTGATATGGTTAGCAGATATCAGTCTAACCCAGGGTAGAAATATTAGATTTCGGTTAAAAATATAATTAAGTACCTAAAAAGGACTAAGGATTCTATGTTGGTTTACCAGGCAGACAGTCTAGTACCTTTGCGGTACACAGACTCAGATTTCCAGTTTGATAAAGATTCCCGCAAGTGTACCATAGGATATGTGTTTACCTTAGGAGGTGGAGCTATAAGTTAGAGGAGTATCAAGCAGTCCTGCACTGTTGATTCCATCATGGAGGTCGAGTATGTAGCAACTTCTGAAGCAGCCAAGGAGGCCGTTTGGCTTAGGAACTTGCTGTTGAATCTAGACGTAGTACATTCAGTTCAATAAGCTATTACACTTTACTGTGACAGTAGGAGAGCAGTTATAAACTCGACATAGCTAAGGGTCCACTAGACAGGAAAGCACATTGAGCGTAAGTATCACCTGATACGAAAAATTGCATAGAGAGGTAATGTTGCTGTGACCAAGATTCCATGAAGAGACAACCTTACAGATTGTTTTACAAATAACTTACTGGCTAAGACTTTTGATAGTCATGTAAAGGGTATAGGAGTCAAATGTATGGTAATATTGTTTTGAGTATAAGTGGGAGAATATTATGGTTGATATACTGAAAATCATGTTTTTAGTATTTAATTTTATTTTATTGAGATTAGTTTTTTATTTTATGAGAATCTTTATGAGCAACGTACGTATATCATTTTCTGAATGTTATGCATGGTTGTCCAATATTCTATATAATTTTTAATATAGTGTGTAGAGTACTGTGACAACCCGGTACATGTTTATTTTGTTGTCTTCCGCTTTCAGTTATGTGTTCATGAACGAATTAATGAGTTGTGAAATAATTTAAAGATTTAAAAAAATAATGGTAGATTTTGAAAACATGCAAATGGGAAAAGTTAAAATGAGGTAATGAGAGTGAGGTTGTAGATGTAATGCTTTGAGTCCGTTTTAATATAATCCAAATATAATTCTGAAAATTTTTCCCTTAAACAGCCCATCTATGTCCAAAGCTCCTTAGAAATAGCTTGTTTTTAACCATTTGCTAGCAAGCATACCCAGCGAACCCCGCTCGAGCGAACTCCTGACCGCTCGAGCCGTCAGGCACTCGAGACCTCCTTTTCCAAAATCATGAAAATTTTTCTAAAACTGAGACTAACAACCATTTCTTCTCTTTCTTGAAACATAAATTCAAACTCTTAAAACAAGATCTGAAATACTCATATAAGCTTTAAATTGTCCATCCTTTTCATGAAAACTAAGATCTCAACTTCATTAACAAAAATCACCATAAACAGGAGCTAAGGTGTTCAATCATTACACGATAAACGGCCTCACATGCATGCACAATATGAATATATATGGCTCTAAGGTCTTACAAGACGGGATTCCAACCCTCAATTACAATATTTCGAGAATTTAAAAAAAAACATAACGTTACATATTCACATTTCCATTTCTCAAAAACTGACTAACCAAAGTAATGTAACTCTCTACATTACGTCAAAGATCCAACGACCGCTGTCTCAAGCCTTAATCTTTATTCCACTTTCACCTGAAAAGTTGTTAAACAACATGAGCCGAAACTCGTAGGAACAAGACTAACCCCGAATACATGCATGATATATGAGGGTGGTTATGCAAGATGCACACATAGTTTAACCAAAACATATTGTTTATTCCCAATAAGTTCTCATTGCATAATCGAGTTTTATATAAACAGAACTATTATTCCATATTTCTTAGTTTCCATGAAATCATTCAATTTACCATTCTTAATTAACCAAACACGTTTTCACATTTCATAATACTCTCAATTTCTTCGCTTAAAGTTTCATTAACCCAATTCCTTTACCATCTCTCATTTTCCAACACGTTTTACCGTTTATTCCATTTTCAAATTAAGGTTTTACCAACCCGTTCATTTGTAACACACACCAACACACGCGAACACACGCACTTTGTTGGCACTTACACACTTTACCCACTCGTGGTTCACAACATTGGCACCATCGTCGAACGAGCGTATAGACCTCCATAACGTTACACTCAACCCGTGCTATACCCCGACACAACTCGTCCTTTTCCTGTTCACTAGCCGACGAGCAGAGAACCCAATTTGCGCAGTTTTTCGGTCTTTCACCAAGGAGTAACTCGTGCACAACCTTAAAAGATCCCTTGGATCCACAAACCGGTTCATTTTATTATATCATAAAACAACACACACATGTGAGTCCAACCCAAAATGATTCCTCTCACCAAACCCATACCACATACACCCGCAAGTCCAACCCTAATGGTTCCTCTCGCCAAACCTATATTATTATATATATCCATTATTCACAATTTCATTATTTTAGGGTTCAAACCCAAATTAACCATCATAAGATTTCAAATTCACAAATTCATCAGCTTTATCCATTAAAACCCACAATTTAAGCTTGAAATCAACATGTGTCACATAGATTTATAAAATTAAGCTTACAATAGGTTATAACAATCATCAATTTAACCAACAATTCCATCAATTTCATCATACCGGTTCTTCAAACCCAAAACCCCCAATTCTCATAATATTAGCTCAAATTCCAAACCCTAGTTTCTCATTTTTGAAATCTAACCCCCATAAATGACATTGTCAAGATAAAAACATGTTAAATCCTTCATAGATTCAAGATTAAACCCTCACTATCATCAAACTTCAATTTAGGGCTTTGAAAACATGTATTTCTTGCTTTTGAGTACAAAAATTGGAAAACACAACACATATCAAAAAATATTACAAGAAAGTCTTAGATCCTACCTTAGGAACGCTAGATCCACAAGAGAAAGTCTCAAACGAGCTCTATCCACAAGAATCTCCAACCACACGGTGAGAGAAGCTTCTCCAACGCCAAAATTGGGCCTCCAACGATCATGCCACCAAGAGGGAGCCAAGAAAACTCACTTGGAGGAGCTAAACAAGCCCCAAACAACTCTCAAACCCAAGCCCTAGCTCTCACCCACACTCTAGAGAGAGAGATATGGAAAGAATAATAAGAAAAAAAGCCTCACGCGACTTTTAAAACCTCATCTCCGCGACAGTCCGCTCGAGTGGACCCCCACCGCTCGAGCGGTCCCCTTCCAGAGAACCTCTCGGCCACCTCTCCGCTCGAGCGGGATCCCCAACGCTCGAGCGGTCAACGTTGGGAGACAAACCTAACTAAAGCTGCATTGAACACTACATTCACAATACATCATCCAACCACGTTCTTCTGAATAGTTTCGCGGTATTCCTCGAAAAATATTTTTCAGAGTCCATTCGAGATACGTATAGAGAGGAATTTCTATCGTTGATACAAGGGAATATGTCGGTTTTGCAATATGAATCAAAGTTCACAAGCTTGTCAAAGTTTGCAGCTGAAATGGTGTCAATGGAGGAATTGAAGGCCAAAAGGTTTGAAAGGGGTTTACGACCCACTATCCGAGAGAAAGTGGTGGGGTTTCGATTGAGGGTTTTCTCAGAAGTAGTTGAGACGACCATGGTAATAGAAAGTGCTATGGCTGATAATTGCAGGATCATGGAAAAGAGGCAACTATTGGTGGCTAGAACAACACAATCTGTGGGACGACCTTATAAGAAGCGAAGACCAGAGCAGGGCAATGCTAATTCAGCACCGCAGAAATCTTATTAGACCCAACACTTTGCACCCACCCCATCTGTGGCCTCGACGACATGTTTGGAGCGAAGGGAAGTTGCGTGTTTTATTTGTGGGCAACAAGGACACTTGGCTAGAGAATGTTCGCAAAGGAAGCAAGCACCAAGGCAACAACAGGACTCGACACAAGGACAACCTCAGGAGAGTGAACCTATCATATGTTTTTAGTGTAGTCTGTTAGGAATGTATACTTAAAAGCTATGCTTTTTAGGTATTTTATTCTTGATTCCTGGCATATTAATGAGAAACATTTGAGATGTTTTTACATTCGTGGTTTCATATTTATATTTATGATGATTGAATGCATAGTCCGTATATTCTGTCCAGTATTTGACTTGGTGCATGCTGCACGGAAGATCGGGTCATAGGTTCTGACAGATTATACAAGTAGGCTCACAATCGCAGTGGACCTGGACATTCTATTGGTATGATTGTAGTACATCATTACAGTAGCTGGTCTTGGCTAGGTCAAACGAGTCGAATTTAGGTTTTGGGAATTCAATGTTCGAGCTCGATGTGTTAATACACTTGGAGTGTATTGAGTGAGATCAACGGGATGATCAATTCTATATTGACTATATGAATTGATCCACATCCTGTATTATCATGTATTACACGAACTCTTATTCCCGAAGTGATTGATTGATTATGTTCAGATAGTGTACAGTACTTTGAGTCATCAATGGTTGAGATTTCCTCCATGA
>JAOTRH010114087.1:0-47131 GCA_034768845.1 Heliamphora exappendiculata
GTTCTCTATTCTTCTTTTATATCATTCTGCAACTAAAATCCTACCATGCATGTCGACAAGAAAATTGATGTCCAGTAACTTTTTCTTTAAAGAGCCAAAAATAATCATTTTATCTGACATAGCTAGACTTATTTTGTATGTTTCAATTAAATCTTACATGTTTAAATTCGATGGAATTAAGTATTGTGAAGTTCGACTAAGTGTTGAATATGTGTAGATTTTGGTAACAAGTGTTAACATTCTATTCTATGTCTTGTATATCTATTAAGCACGTCATGATATTCTTCATCAATTCTTGGATTTCTGGAAATAAGAATAAATGTTAAAGAATATGGTGATGAGGGAGGGTCCATTGCGTCATGAGCCATCTTGTGTAGCTCCACACCTTTCCTGAACTTTCACACGCGATTGAAAAACTGGTCTAACGTCTTTATCTGCATACAAATAGTAGGGTGGGAGCGTATAGATAACCGGGAGGGGTGGTGGAAGGCATAACGCGTTGGAGCGCAAATGGTACCGTGGTGTTAAGTACTTGCTTGTGGAAGTGTAGTATAATCTGGGTATGTTCTCTTGGTGAGAACATGAGATTTTAATCTCTCTTGAAGAATTATGTCTTATATCTTTAATTCTCATGATCATATAACATGCATTTAGCCTATGTTGCTCTATTCCGTGTTTATCTATTATTCAAGCCATCACTAGCATGTTTTACTTAACATTTAAGATGTAAGTTGCACTTATTGTACGATGCTACGATTATTAGAGTAGTGGGGTACGGATTGTTTCTACTGAGCTTTATAGCTCATGGCATTTTAAATGCCAGATAACACAATAGGACAAGAAGACGACGGTGCGATTCAAGTTGATGACCAAGATGAATAAGTCGGAGAAGAGCAATCACTGTAAGAGGAAGATGGAGTCAGGGCCCCGAGACTCGTGCACTTTGGTAGTTGTCTTTAGATTTCATTTCGATGCTAGAATTGTTATTCCGTTTTTGAAGAATGAAAGACTTGTAACCGTACTTCTATTGGAAGTTTATGGATTTTTCTTTAAGATTATTAGTATTAGTGTTTTGAAAAGAAAATTGGTCTGATTTTTTTTCTTTCTAAAAGAAAATAAATTAAAATCACAAATGTTGACGTTTTTGAAATTCGGAGCGTCACAAAAATAGCCCAAAAAACTATAGAAAAAATAGCCAAAAGCTGCTGCCACCACACCCCAGCGCCGCCGCCTAAAACAGTCAACTTTTCGAGACCATTTCGGCCTCATCCGAACTCCGTTTTCAACGTTCTTTATACCATTAGAAAGCTCTCAAAGAGTAGAATCTTCATGTCTAAAGAACTTCTCAAAAACAGCCTGAAAAACTATCGAAAAACTGTCTGAAAGTTGTTGCCTCCTGACGCTACTGCCGCCGGCCTGTTTGCCACCTGTTTGGATTGTGATTTTGGCCCTTTTTTTTCTGATTTTTGACAGTATTTTGAGATATGTTTTATTGCAATTTTATGTTTAAAAAATTATCCAAAAAATAGCCCCAAAAATAGCCTAAAAAATCATAAAAACTACCACCGAACAGTTGTCGACAAAGCCGCCGAAATCGGACTGTTTTGGTGAGTTTTTTTTTGCTGTTTTTGACTTGTTTTTTATACTATTTTTTATTCATAAATACTGCAGAAAAATTCATCAAAAAAATCGTTTAAAACCATAAAAAAAACTTACAGCAATCCTTGACCCGTAAAAACCTAAACCACCACCGATGTCACCTCCGTTCTTGTATATGTTCAACCTGTTCTTAAATAATTTAAACATATATTTAAAAACATAAAACTAGTTATTATATCGATCCAATGTCCCAAAGGCTCGCATTCAATTTATTACGGTCAACCCCCGTGATAAAAAAAAAATCATCATTCACAAACTATTTAATCAAACATGAATTAATGACGATCATAAAACCGAAATTAGAATGCCTGTAAAACAAAATTAGCAACAGTTCTAAAATTACCTGGTCCCGATAACCAAAAATAAAAATAAAATGGCTCTGATACCAATTGTTGGGGGCAAGACTGCCAAGATCTTTATTTTTGCAAACGATTGACGAAAAAAATTAATTGGACGGGCAATAACCAAAACTGACTCCAGATAAAACTTTTGATGACGAACGATTAAAATAAAATCCGTGCATCCGAAGTTAATTTTGATGAATACATTTTTACCGGTCGAATCTTCAACTACAATTTAAATTCAAGTTGAAACTTCTGCCAGATCTTCTACTATATTCCCTTATGTGATTTCCGGATATAGTGTAAACTATAATTCTCTAAGAACTCGTACCGACAGAACTATAAGAATTGGTATACTCAAAATCATATTTTAGTATTTTATTTTATTTTTTAATAAAATTAATTTTTTATTTTATGAGAATCTTTATGAGTATTTAATTTTATTTTTTAATAAAATTAATTTTTTATTTTATGAGAATCTCTATGAGTAATGTATGTATATTATTTCTTTGTTATACATATATTTTTGATATTCTGTATAGCATTTAATCTGGTGTATAGAGTATAACTTGCACACAGAAAATCAGATTTTAGATTCTTGTAGAATATAAATTTTATGTTCACAGTTTAGATAAAAATAAAAATACTATCGGTACGACTGTAGCACAGAGTTTTAGTGGACCTGTCTTGGTTACGGGGGACAGATAGTAGCGTTGTCTATTATTCTGACTCTTTGTGTCAGTACACTTTGTTTGTATTGAACGGGACATTTTGGGTAATTAATTTTATACTGATTATGTATAAATTAATTCACACCCAATGTTATTATGAATAGTTCTTATCTTCTTAATCCTAAAATAATTAATTTTTTTGAAGAATTGCTAAAATAATTATTGATTTACATATATTTAATATTTATTATTTTGATTCATTAAGTGGTGCGATCTTATATGCGTATATATTCCCGGTGAGTTGGATAGCGGTATTACTTATATGACAAATATTAATTATTAACGGAATCTACGTCCCGAAAGATCGAGATTGACGAAACCCCCTTAAGGAAGCTTATAAGTTTTCACCAGGCCAAACCCTGCAGGTGAATTTTATTATCTGATGGTCAAATAAATTAAGCGAAAGAGCTTAAGAAATATAGAGATGTCGATTAAATTAAATTATAAGTAATTAAATTTAATTAGCGGATATCGAGAATCTTAACGTTGGGAGAAATGGTAAGCATTTAATAACATGAGCTCAATGCTAGATAGTCTTGAGATTATGGGTCATAGTACAATTATAGTTCTTTAGTTGTGTGAACTGTAATTCAGTATTTTATGAAAATTATAAAAATTAATGCTATTTTTTCGTAATTACAGAAATAGCTGATAGGTGTCTGTGTTCCACTGGAAATCTAACTCATAATTACTACCCAGATCCCTACAGTAGCTCTATATATATGCGAGTAGGCTGAACCAATTTCATAACATAACTTGTTATTCTAGACTAAATATATATAGGATCTACCGGTATAAGTTCTCGATAGTCTGTAACCCACACTACGTTCGAGAATCGCGTAAGAAAATATAGTAGAAGGTCTGACAAGAGTTTCAACTCAGAACCAAATCGTAGTTGAAGAATCGACCAATAAAATATATTCTTCTAAATTAACTTTAATTGCACAAGTTTTATTTTTGATTGCTCGATGTCAAGAGTTTTATCTAAAACCTGTTTTGGCGTTTGTCCGACCAGTTATTTTTTTTCGTTAATCGTTTGCAAAAACAAAAATCTTGGCAGTCATGTCTCCAACAATTGGTATCAGAGTCGTTTTATTTTTTGTTTATGGTTATCGAAGCCAAGTAGTTTTAGAACTGTTGCTAACTTTATTTTGCATGCGTTCTAAATCCCAATTTTATGATCATCATTTATTTTCATATTTGATTGAATGCGTGAATGATGATTTATTTATTTTTTTAACCACGAGGGTTGATCGTGGTAGATTGATTGTGAACTCTACGGAGGTATAGGATCAGTGTAAAAATTATTATTTTTCGATTTCTAGTTCTTTTTTTTGCATATCTATATATATATATAAAAGAAAAGAATGAAGAATAGTCGAAGAACATCGAATAGGATTAAAGCTACGACAATTTTAATTGCGTCAAACAATGGATTTTTTTTTGGTTAAAATTAAAAAAAAGGTAGCGCAATTCCAAAACAGTGCTGCAGCGACTTTGAATCATGGATTAAAAAACACAGGTGGGGCTAGCACTAAACACAGCAGCGGTTGGCTGCTGTTTACAAACACAGGCGGCGCAATTTCAACCAATTATAGAGCACTGTTTCGGTCAAAATTTTCTAAACACAACAGCTATTTTCCAGACAACAAGCAGAGGTTTTCCAAAACAGCAAAGTGGCGCAATTCCAAATCCAAGCGGCAAAATTCCAGAACAGCTGTTGGGTGGAAATCCAACACAGCAGCCGACGCAAATCCCAGAGCACTATTTCAGTGAAAGTTTTTCAAGCGCACAGCAGCAGTTTTCAACCAAGGCAAGGGGCAATCCCACAACACTGTTGCGCCAAATACAGTTGTGATCTTTCTAACACAGCAGCGCACAACAGAAGCTTGAATCACAAAAGCAAACAGTGGCGCACCAGGAATTACGCAGTGGAATAATCCAGTACCCAGTGGAATTACGCAGCAATTAAGAAATCTTAATGCAATCGGAATACATGAAGCTGACTCAGAAAAGAATTGAATCATTGCAGCTTATCTTCAACTAGAGACTAAAACTCTTTAGAGTTTCAGATGGAACATAAAATTAAGATATATTTATTATATTTTGTGAGACCCGAACCCGTCTCTTTTTGAGATTTTTATATATGTTGATACGTTTCTTTCCATATATGTATCTCTATGTTGTATGGATTATGTTTCCATTGTAGAACAGCATGCTTTGCATAGGTGCTATACGTGTTAAGCATGCGAGGGTTCAGTTTTGGTTGCCTTTTCAATTTTCTCTCCTAGCAACGACCACTCGAGCGGTGGGTATCTCGCTCGAGCGGGCTGGTGGCAGAGTGTTGGTCCGAGATGTGACCGCTCGAGCGGTGGGTGTGCGCTCGAGCAGGGTGGTGCCAGAGCGTGACTCAGAGTGGGGTCCGCTCGAGCGGTGGTGTGGCAGGGCCTATGTCGGCAAGGGGTCCGCTCGAGCGTTGCTTGGGCGCTCGAGCGGTGGGTCCTGGGCGCGAATTTCTATTGAAGGTCATAAATATCTTTTGAGGCTCAAAATATCTATTTTCAAGCAAATCTCCTTCTCTCCACCTTTTCTCTACCTTCTCTCTAGCTTTCGGGAGGCCCGGGGCTTAGTTTTTCGCAGTTGGACAATAGATTCTTGTTGCCGGCGACGTGGGCTTCACATCCATCCGAACGGATTCTCGTTCCGACGAGGTTAGATTTTGAGGCGTCGAGCTTTTAGCTCTTTGAGGTAGGATTCTAGACCTACTGCCGTAAAAAGGGTGATACATGTAATTATACTTGCTTTCACCGGGTAAAAATGCATGAAATGTTGTTTACATGTTTTAAACCTTGGTTTATGGGTAAACATAGATTTTATGCATTTTCTCAATTTTATACATGATTCGGATGTGTTGAAATCCGTAGTTTTCAAATAAAGTTTTGAAAATGAGGTGTTTTGTGAAAAACATAATTATGGAGGTTTGGAGCTAACCCTTGGGGTTGAGTCTCAGTTTTACTAAACATATGTTGTTACACGCTTGTAGATCTCCATGTTGATGGATGGGATCCCTTTTATATACATGCGATGTAAAACTGTTTTGCGGGTTTTCTTAAATGTTATCCATAGATGTACCGTGACAGTAGGTTTGATTGAGTTGGGCTTCCATTGCTCCTCGATGTAAGTCTAGAAACGTGCGCAGCGTAGGTACTCTGTACCTTCGGGTTAGTCCCCATAAATTGAGTGATTGGGTGCTTTGTACCCTCTGGCTCAGGTCCCGTAAATTAAGCAGTAGGTGCTCTGTATCTTCAGGTTGGATCCTATAAATTGAGTGGTTGGTGGGTGCTCTGGACCCTCGGGCTTGACCCGTAAATTGAGTAGTTACGTTGTTGTGACTCCGTATAAAACTTGTCATTATCAAGCATGTGGACCTAGGGTAATGGACGAGAGTATATAATTGTTACCTTTGTCGGTATGGCAGAGTCGGTACATAGGATCTCATTTATCTGTGTTCTCCTCGACTGTGTGACCCGAGTGGAGGAAAAATTGTTTTATCATTTTATTTTTCTCGGTTGTGTGTTCCGAGTAGGAAAATAATATTTTGATTCCGGTTGTATGATCCAGGTGAACAAAGATCACGTTCTGATTACTATTTTATTACAGCTTTCCCTTAACTGTGGCATGATATCTGTTAGGATGATATGCATAGTTTGAATGATGAAATTGTGGGTTTTATGAGATAAAACTGTTTTTGAGACCCGTGTTGGCTTGGTGGAAAACTGGTAGTTTTTTAGAGAAAAATCCTTTTTGGCTTCTGTGGTTGAGCCCGTGTGTGTATAATTACATAGCCTGCTTTACAGTTTTATTGTCTTTTTATATTGGGCTTCGGCTCACGGTGTGAGATTTTGCTGTAAAAATATTTTCAGGTGACCACGTGAAGTTGACCTAGAGGCTAGTGGTGATGGAGAGCTTGCTGTAGTTTTTCTATTTTGGACATGTACTTATACATGTGATGCCTGTTTCTGAAGGCTGATTTTGTACGCCTTTCGGCGACATATTTATTCATGTATGAGTTTGCATGATTTCTGTTTATGTGAGATAACTTTGGCGATCTTTATCCAAATGTTGTAATATTTTATAGTTGATGATGTTCCAACTGCAAATCTTATTTTCTCAAATGGGTGTTTTGGTAGGCTTTCGCGTGACCCTAGTATTTGGGGCGTGACAACTTAGTATCAGAGCTCTGGGTTCAAATACCTATGAGCCATGGGAGTGAGGGTACATCACCTTGTGATGATGTATGTGTGCTTGATTGCATGTGTTACAGCGTTTTTCTAACATAGCATGATAGCTTGTGATGTATACGTGAGCATGGAGGTTGGGCCTTAGGATTGATTAGTGTTGCCTTCAGGCGTTTGGATTGACAAACTTGGGAGCAAGTTAGAGACGCGTTTCGCATACGTGATTTCTAGCTAGGAATCTGAGTAGGTTGTTCAGATGGACGAGTCTTTCTTGTTGGTTCCCCTCGGTATGTAAGATATGTGATGACATGATCTAAGTGGCTATGTGCTAGCATACTTATATGTGATTTATCTTTTACGTTAGCAATAACATGTTGTACGAATGCTTATCTTGTTATATAGCTTTCGTATAGAATTATGTCCACGCGAGGAGGACGAGGCTGAGGTCGAGGCTGTGGCCGTGGTTCTAGCACAAGGGACGTTCCAGTCCCAGATGTTGGAGATGCTAATGCACCCCAAGGACCGATTGGCGAAGGAGATTTGTTGCGTGAGATGGTCGGCTCCATCCAGCAACTGGCTGAGGCCACTAAGAGAAGGGAGAGTGTACCTGAGCCGAGGGCGACGGTTGCGATGCATGAGTTTTGCCGTCTGGACCCTCCTACCTTTTCTGGGGATCCCAACCCCACGGTTGCCACTGAGAGTGGCTGGAGCTGGTTACCAGGATTTTGGATTCGCTCCAGATTGAGGAAGATGATCTGAGGGTTATATGTGCCGCCTTCCAGCTGAGAGGGAGTGCTCACATGTGGTGAAAGTTTTCCAAGACCACAATGGCAGGCACTTGGGAGGCATTCACAATGGTATATTTGGAGAAATACTTTCCAGCGACTTTGAGGGATCGCTACAGAGAGGATTTCCTATTTCTGACTCAGGGAACGATGTCAGTTGTGGAGTATGAAGCTGAGTTCACTGGCTTATCCCGGTTTGCACAGGAGATCATACCTACTGATGAATTCAAGGCGAGCAAGTTTGAGAGGGGTTTAAGGCCCGCTATCAGGAACAGAGTGGCGGCATTCCAAATGCAGGTCTACACTGAGTTGGTACAAATGGCCATGAAAGTGGAGGACACTCTTAATGAGACGCGCAGAGGCAGGGACAGTCGGGATCAGCAAGGAGGGGAACGTGCTCAGTCTTAGGGACGTAGGGAGAACAAGCGTTGATGGACATCTGGTCCGAGTTCTCATCCGGTGGGGTCGTATCCGCCGCAGTCATCTGTATGCACACATCCCGTAGTCTCAACGGGACGGTCAGATCAGAGGGCGCTTTGTCATAGATGCCAGCGGCCAGGGCATCGTGCGGCAGAGTGCAGGAGTGCAGCACCTGTCCATGCACAGTCACAGCCGTAGGCTCAGGGGAGAGGACCAGTGGTATGTTATGAGTATGGCTAATCTGGGCACATCAGAAGGGATTGCCCCAGAGGAGGGAGCGTGCGGAGCACAGCTGGAGCACCTGTTACTCCATCAATCTAGGGACGTCAGTTATCTCAGTTTGCAGAAGGGGGTGCATACAGTCAAGCAGACAGTCTACAGTACAAGGCCACAATGGGCAGGCCAAAGCTTATGTGCTTGCGGATCCCAGTTCATCCAGAGCACCGGTCGTGCCCGATGCTGCTGCTACCACCTCCATGATCAGAGGTACTTTTCTAGCCTATAGATCATGGGCCAGTGTTCTCATAGACACCGAAGCATCACATTCGTTTATATCGTCTGCATTTGCATCTTCTTTGGGGTTAGAAATGGACTGGTTGGGTGGTACTATGAGTGTAGAGACCCCAGTCAGTGGGAGCATAAAGTTGAGTCTTGTCGGTAGATCCTGTGTGTTGGAGGTTGTCGGTCGCTGTTTAGAGTTTGACCTTGTTATTCTAGACATGACCACGTTTGATGTCATCCTAGGGATGGATTAGCTGACCGCCTATCGTGACTTTATCGATTGCGATCGACGGAGGGTAACGATTTGTGCCCCGGCAGGAGATTGTTTTAGCTTTGTGGGAGACCGGGATGAGGGTTTAGTGACTATACCGGGCATTGTACGGAACCAGGGCAACCTAGGTTTCCTCTTTTCAGCTCTCATGTTGGATGAGGTAGTTGGAGTTCGAGGAGAGTTACCTCCGGTGGTCTGCAACTATCCAGATATCTTTCCTAAAGATCTATTTGAGTTGCCACCGAACCGTAAGGTAGAGTTCTCCATTGATCTAGTTCCTGCAGCTGCTCCCATATCCATACCATCCTATCATTTTACGCCCACTGAGTTGCGTGAACTCAATGTACAGCTTCAGGAGTTGCTAGAAATGGTGTTTATACGTCCAAGTACTTCGCCGTGGGGAGCTCTTGCACTTTTTGCAAAGAAGAATGATGGATCCTTACATTTGTGTATTGACTATCGGAAGCAGAATAAGTTAACAGTGAAAAATAAGTATCTGATGCCGAGGATAGATGATTTATTTGATCAGTTGAAGGGGTCGAGTTGCTTCTCAAAGATTGACTTGAGATCGGGATACCACCAGTTGAGGATTAGGGACGAGAACATAGCGAGGACTGCTTTCCGGACTCGCTATGGTCACTATGAGTTTCTGGTCATGTCGTTCAGTCTTACGAACGCGCCAACCACATTCATGGGTTTGATGAATCGGATCTTCCATTAGTATTTGGACAGTTTTGTAGTGGTGTTCGTGGATGATATTCTGATATATTCACCCACTAAAGAGGCACACGAGGACCACCTGCGAATCATGCTACAGATTTTGAGAGAGCATCGCTTGTACGCGAAGTTCGACAAGTGTGAGTTCTGGATGTCCGAGGTAAGGTTTTTAGGACACGTCGTGTCGTCAGACAAAGTATCAGTGGATTCGTCAAAGACAGATGCTGTGACAAGCTGGGAACGACCGAAGAATGTTTTTGAGATTCGTAATTTTTTGGGCTTAGCAGGGTACTATCGACGATTTGTAAAGGATTTTGCGAGACTTGCTGCACTGATGATGCGTCTGGAGTGGAAGGGAGTGGTGTTTGTTTGGAGTGAGTCCTGTGAGTCAGCATTCCAGGAGCTAAAGACGAGGTTGACTAGCGCGCCAGTGTTGATCATCCCAGAGCGAGGCTTGGGGTATACAGTATATTGTAACGCTTCACATGACGGTTTAGGCTGTGTTCTGATGCAGGAAGGAAAGGTTGTAGTCTATGGTTCTCGGTAATTGAAGACGCGTGAGAAGAACTACCTGACACACGATTTGGAGTTGGCAGCCGTGGTCTTTGCCTTAAAGACATGGCGTTACTATCTTTATGGTGAGCATTTCAAGGTTTTCTTCGATCACAAGAGCTTAAAATACTTATTTTCACAGAAGGATATGAATTTGTGTTAACGACGGTGGATGGAGTTGTTGGAAGATTTCGACTTTGACTTGCAATATCATCCAGGGAAGGCCAATGTGGAAGCTGACGCTCTTAGTAAGAGATCTCACGGGTCGTTAGCTTCTGTAGCTATACGTGAGTGGGATATGCTTAGAGATGTTGGGGAGTTTGATTTATGTCTTGGAGAGACAGTGATGGGTGCTACCTTATTCTCAGTAGTTACTCGACCAGCGTTGATAGCAAGTGTGCTAGAGGTCCAACAGTTGGATAGGAAGCTCAAATGAAACGAAACCGTGTCGCTAGTGGAGATGATACGGTAGGATGGGTTGTGGGATCATATCTAAGTCTGAGATTAGCAGGGAGGTTGTTTGTGCCAGAGTCATGTTGAGCTGATCTATTACATGAGTGTCATCATTCACGCCTTGCAGTGCATCTTGGAGGCAGAAAGATGTACCACGACTTGCGTCATCAGTTTTATTGGACAGGAATGGAGAAGGACGTGCTTTAATTTGTTTCTCGATACCTTACCTGTCAGCAGGTAAAGACTGAGCACCAAAAATCAGGAGGATTGTTACAGCCGTTGCCAGTGTCTGAATGAAAGTGGGAGAACGTCTAGTTGGACCTTGTGTTAAGATTTCCTCGCTTACCTAGGGGACACGACGCCATGTGGGTTGTGGTCGATAGGTTGACGAAGTCTGCATACTTTCTCCCCATCCCCGTGAAAGATTCAGTGGAGAGACTGAGTCGGTTGTATGTCAGAGAGATAGTCCGGTTGCATGGAGTGCCAGTGTCTATTGTTTGTGACAGAGACTCGCGCTTCACATCGCGCTTTTGACAGAGTCTTCAGGAGGCTTTGCAGATGAACTTGATATTCAGTACTGCTTTTCACCTCTAGACGGATGGCCAGTCTGAGAGGACGATACAGATTTTGGAGGATATGTTGAGGGCTTGTGTTCTAGACTTCAGAGGTTCTTGGGAGGATCATTTACCATTGTCAGGGTTTGCATATAACAGCAACTATCAGTCCAGTATTGGGATGGCACCGTATGAGGTTTTGTATAGTAGATCATGTAGATCACCAGTATGTTGGACCGATGTGGGGGAGGCCACAGTTTTAGGACCCGACATGGTGCGAGAGACGACAGAGAAGATTACAGTGATACGTCAACGTCTTTTGACAGCTTAGAGCCGTCAGAAGAGTTATGCAGATCAGAGGAGGCAACCTTTGGAGTTTTCTGTGGGAGATCACATGTTTCTGAAGGTCTCGCCACGTAGAGGTTTGATGAGATTCGGTCGTAGCGGGAAGCTATCGCCGCGTTTCATTAGACCGTTTGAGATCCTAGACAGAGTTGGAGAGGTTGCCTATCGTTTAGCTTTGCCACCTCAGTTAGCATCTGTGCATAACGTGTTCCACGTTTCTATGCTACGGAGGTACGAGCCTGATCCTTCTCATGTGCAAGATTGAGCTGAGTTGCTCGTTGATGAGGATACCACCTATGAGGAGTGTCTAGTGAGAATTCTTGATACAAAGGAGCAGGTGTTGCGAGGGAGGACAATTGCTTATGTCAAGATTCTGTGGCTTCGTCACGGAATTGAAGGAGCGACATGGGAGCTTGAGTCTAGGATGCGTGCTAGATACGAAGACCTATTTACCTCGTGACCTTGTTGTGAATTTCGGGGGCAAAATTCCTTAAGGGGGGAGAGTTGTGAGACCCGAGCCTATCTCTTTTTGAGATTTTTATATATGTTGATACGTTTCTTTCCATATATGTATCTCTGTGTTGCATGGATTATGTTTCCGTTGTAGAACAACATGTTTTGTATAGGTGCTATACGTGTTAAGCATACGGGGGTTCAGTTTTGGTTGCCATTTTAGTTTTCTCTCCCAGCGACGACCGCTCGAGCGGTGGGTATCTTGCTCGAGCAGGCTGGTGGCAGAGTGTTGGTCCGAGATGTGACCGCTCTAGCAGTGGGTGTGTGCTCAAGCGGGGTGGTGCCAGAGCGTGGCTCAGAGTGGGGTTCGCTCGAGCGGTGGTGTGGCATGGCCTATGTCGACAAGGGGTCCGCTCTAGCGGTGCTTGGGCGCTCGAACGGTGGGTCTTGGGCGCGAATTTCTATTAAAGGTTATAAATATCTTTTGAGGCTTAAAATATCTATTTTCAAGCAAATCTCTTTCTCTCCACCTTTTCTCTACCTTGTCTCTAGCTTTCGGGAGGACCGGGGCTTAGTTTTTCGCGGTTGGACAACAGATCCTTGTTGTCGGCGACGTGGGCTTCACATCCATCTGGACGGATTCTCGTTCCGACGAGGTTGGATTTTGAGGCGTCGAGCTTTTAGCTCTTTGAGGTAGGATTCTTGACCTACTGCTATAAAAAGGGTGATATATGTAATTATACTTGCTTTCACCGCTAGAAATGCATGAAATGCTATTTACATGTTTTAAATCTTGGTTTATGGGTGAAAGTGGGTTTTACGCCTTTTCTCAATTTTATACATGATTCGGATGTGTTGAGATCCATAGTTTTCAAAATGAGCTTTGAAAATGAGGTATTTTTATGAAAAACATGATTGTGGAGGTTTGGAGTCAACCCTTGATGTTGAGTCTCAGTTTTATTAAACATATGTTGTTACATGCTTGTAGATCTCCATGTTGATGGATGGGATCCCTTTTATATACATACGATGTAAAACTGTTTTACGGGTTTTCTTAAATGTTATCCATAGATGTACCATAATAGTGGGTTTGGTTGAGTTGGGCTTCCATTGCTCCTCGGTGTAAGTCCAGAAACGTGCGTAGCGTAGGTGCTTTGTACCTTCGGGTTAGTCCCCGTAAATTGAGTGATTGAGTGCTTTGTACCCTTGGGCTCAGGTCCTGTAAATTAAGCAGTAGGTGCTCTCTATCTTCGGGTTGGATCCCGTAAATTGAGTGGTTGGTGGGTGCTCTGGACCCTCGGGCTTGACCCGTAAATTGAGCAGTTACGTTGTTGTGACTCCGTATAAAATTTTTCATTATCAAGCCTGTGGACCTAGGGTAATAGACGAGAGTCTATAGTTGTTACCTTTGTCGGTATGGTAGAGTCAGTACATAGGATCTCATTTATCTGTGTTCTCCTCAGCTGTGTGACTCGAGTGGAGGAAAAACTATTTTATCATTTTATTTTCCTCGGTAGTGTGTTTCGAGTGGGACAATAATATTTTGATTCCGATTGTATGATCCGGGTTAACAAAAATCATGTTCTTATTACTATTTTATTACAGCTTTTCCTTAATTGTGGCATGCTATCTGTTAGGATGATATGCATAGTTTGAATGATGAAAATATGAATTTTATGAGATAAAACCGTTTTTGAGGCCCGTGTTGGCTTGGTGGAAAACTGGTGATTTTTCATAGAAAACCCCTGTTTGGCTCATTTGATTAAGCCTGTGTGTGTATAATTGCATAACCTGCTTTATAGCTTTATCGTCTTTTTCTATTGAGCTTCGGCTCTCAGTGTGAGATTTTGCTATAAAAATATTTTCAAGCTCTCGGTGTAAGGGTTGTTATGCTGAAAACCATGTTTTAGTATTTAATTTTATTTTTTAATAAAATTAATTTTTTATTTTATGAGAATTTTTATGAGCAATATATGTGTATTATTTTTTTGTTATGCATAGATGTTCGATATTCTGTATAGTATTTAATCTGGTGTGTAGAGTACGGTTTGCACAAAGAAGACCAGATTTTAGGTTCTTACAGAATATAAGTTTTATGTTCACAATTTAGATGAAAATGAACATACCATCGGTACGACTGTGACACAGAATTTTAGTAGGCATGTCTTGGTTACAGGGAACAGATAATAGCGTCGTCTATTGTTACGACTCTTTGTGCCAGTACACTTTGTGTGTATTGAACAAAACATTTTGGTTAATTAATTTTATACTGACTATATATAAATTAATTCACTCCAAGATTATTATGAATAGTGCTTATCTTCTTAATCTTAAAATAATTATTGATCTGCATATATTTAATATTCATTGTTTTGATTCATTAAATGGTGCGATTTTATATGGATCTATATTACCGGTGAGTTAGATAATTGAATTACTTATATGGCAAATATTAATTATTGACAGAATCTACGTCCCAAAATATCGGGATTGACGATACCCCCTTAAGAAAGTTTATAAGTTTTGACCGGGTCAAACCCTGCAGGTCGATTTTATTATCCAGCGGTCAAATAAGTTAAGCAGGAAGGCTTAAGGAATATAAAGATGTCGATTAAATTAAATTAAATTGTCAGTAATTAAATTTAATTGGTGGGTATCGAAAATCTTAACGTAGAGAAAAATGGTAAGCATTTAACAACATGAGCTCAATACTAGATGATCTTGAGATTATGGGTTAAAGTGCGATTATAGTTCTTTATTAGTGTGAACTGTAATTTAGTATTTTATGAATTACTCCCAGGTCTTACTCCCAAGTCCCTACTATAGCCCTATATATATGCGGGTAGGCTGAACCAGTTTCATAACATAACTTGTCTTTCAAGACTAAATATATCTAGGTTCTGCCAGTACGAGTTCTCAATAGTTCGTAGCCCACACTATGTTCGAGAATCACGTAAGGGAATAAAGTAAAAGGGTCTGACAGGAGCTTCAACTCAGAATCAAATCATAGTTGAAGAATCGACCGATAAAAGGTATTCTTCTAAATTAACTTTGGTTACACGGATTTTATTTTTGATTGCTCGACGTCAAAAATTTTATCTGGAACCCGTTCGGCGTTTGCCCGTTCAATTTTTTTTTTCGTTAATCGTTTGCAAAAATAAATATCTTGGTAGTCTTGCCTCCAATAAGAACCAGGACAGCTTTAGTCTTAGAAAATAAGTCATGAAACAGGTTTAGCCTACCCGCATATTTATAGGGTTACAGTAGAGATTTGATGAGTAATTATGAGTAAGACTTTCAGTAGGACACGGACATGTATCAGCGGTTTCTGCAATTAAGGAAAACTCATAGCGGTATCTACAATTATGAAAAATTAGCAGCGATTTCTGCAATTTTCATAAGACACTGAATTATAATTCACACAACTAAAGAACTATAATTGCACTCTGACACATAATCTCAAGACCATCTAAAATTGAGCTCCTATTATTAAATGCTTATCATTTCTGATATTCTCCCTTAAGATTCCCTTCAATCCATCTCTATAACAAACCCTAAGAAAAAGAAATGAAGAATAACTCAAAATAGGCATTGTAGATGCAAATAATGGATTGCTAGGATAAGATTGTGTTTTGTATGTGCATGCATGTGTATATTTTTGAGTTTTAGGGCTTAAACATGTTTTGGAGTTTTTGTTTATATGAGTTTAAGACATGCATGCAAAGAAAACATATCAAAAATGCACACCACACAAGCTAAGCAACTAAAACCCTAGATAACCTAATTTTCTGGGCTTACCTACTTTCTACCACCAACTTTAAGACATCATAACTTAATGTAACAAAATAGTCTTCAAGTGATTTTTGTTTTCAGATTTAGTTTTTTGAGTTCTCTTTTATACAAAATTGGTTTGAAGTGATTTCGTTGAATAGAACTCCATATGTGTTATTTTTTTCAAATAGTGCCAGATCATGACCACTCTGAATTGCAAACCTAAAAATCCTAAGTTAGAGTGAGAACCAAGCTTGGGTCAAAACATAGAACTTGTAGAGGATATATTTATCTTTCTGTTCACCACAAATGGGCCAAAAATATGAAGTTCTGATGGGTCAAAACACCTTTCAAAGTCACTGTTGAGATTTAGTGACTAACAGACCTCTCTATCATATATTTTTGTGAGACCCAAAGGTTTTGAGCACTCTCTGTTAAAAACACATTATGCAGATCCTTTTTAAGCTAATTGAACCCTTTTTATAAATTAGCCAAAATCTCAAACGTTTTCCAAATAATATGTCTTAGCACAAAACATGAAACTTGTGGGGGATACCTTAAACTAACACCTCACCAAAATTTAGACCTATGGCCCTTGAATTAATGTCCCAAAACCGTGGCCAATAGAGGCCAAATTTTAGTGTCTTTCTCTGTTAAATGCTAAACGATTTTTATTTAAATAAAATAAATGACCCATTTGGGTTAGGATCTGACGTTAGTGATACACATGAAAGTGGTATAGAATATTTTTATCTAAATGGTGTTAAAATATCATAAATTAAATTTAGGTCTAAATACTTAAAAATACTGTCGCAACTTTAAAACTAGCAATTAAACTTGTACTTAAAATTGGCTAAGTGTACTAGTGGTGTGTTACTTATGGGACTTGAGTATGTGAACCGTATATGAACTTTGTGAGTAATTAGTGTATGAAAAGGATGCTTTTGGTAAAATAAACTCATGCCGCTGGTTCGGTTCTATGTTGTACAAATTGTGATTATGCTTCGCATGTTTGTACTTAATGCTTTAACAAGTTGTACCATGTGTCATATCATATTTATATGTCATACTATGATTAATTACAAACGAGAAGCATATTGCGCATCATGAACATTCTTACATGTCATCTTGGGTTATCAGAGTTCCTTTCGTATCCTTCAATTAGGTTAACTAACATGAAAATTATTTATTCAGTGGTTATGGATCTTGGACGTCCTTGGTTGCCATATTTGAAATTGAATTGGAGGTCTTTATTATAAAAGGAGAATTTAGGCACCATGGGTTCGTCACTAGATTTATTTAGACTTTGAGTTGACGCTTAACAAGTATCCTAGTACTTCACGTGGGACCGTTGGCCCGTATAAGGGTGGCTGATAAATTGGGTGGCCCACCCCCACACCGTTGCCATTGAGTAAAACGGTTGAGGTATGTAGCCAATGCGAGCGTTTACCTTTCGCAACGAGGCTAGGATAGGTTAAGTGATCAATATACCATCAAGTCTACTCTGTAATTCCCGGAGTGGAATTCATGATACTGTCCTTAAAGTACTTTGGGTTAGGCATCTGCATTGCATTCATCTGCTTCACGCACTCGCGCCACTGTTCTTATATGTGCTTGTCTTGTTGAAAATGATAAATTATCTATATCTCTGCCCCCTTAAATTTGTATTGGGTATTATACGATATATATTGTAGGATATCTTGTTGTGAGTTTGTTAGACGGTTTAAAAAAAAATTTCTGGGCTCTGGCTCATGGCATTCGTGCCACAGGTAAAGAAGAAGAACCTTTTGAGGAAGACGTGTTCATTGAGGAAGAAGACTACGAAGAAGGGGGAAAGTGGCAAGAGCCGGTTAACCCCAATGACGCAGCTTGAAGATGTAGGATGTTTACTTTTTAGATCTTTTGTTCAATTTTCCATGGGCATATTGTAACTTTTGTCAAAATTTTCCAGATGACTGTAATTATTAAATATTTTGAACAAGCTCTATATCGTTAATGTTGTAGTAACTACTTTATATATCTATGAATGTTCGACTAGAATATGTTTCTTATTTATAGTTACACATGTCCCGACATGCCGGGGGAATTGGGTGCCACAAATACCATCAAGTGTGGTTCACCGGTAACCCCTCTATACCAATGTCTTGTTGGTAACCCTACTGGAAATTCAATCCTAGAAAATATCATTATCCTCAAATTTTCATTGTGGTGCCATGCCTAAATAACGACTCGTAATTACATTTGATTCTCTTTCGATTCAAGTTATCATTCTTGAATAAACTTTTCATTTGTGGAAATCATTTTTTTAGGCCAAACATTCGACATTGATAAGATCTTATTCCACCATTCGTCTTCTCCCGACTTCAATACTACACCCGGCTGAAGCAACTTTGTAAATTCTTTATTAAATTTTGAAATCCTAACCTGGGGAGTAGACTAGGATGCTTGAATTAAAGTACGTTAGGCAACTTAAGTTTAGGACAAATATCTAATTTGGCTACCCATCGCTTATCATCTTTTTTGTCAAGACCTGATTATAGCAGGTTGGTCCTGAGAACATCCCTTTATGTATTATCCAATTGTTATTGGTCCCTTATCCCACGTGCATTTGACCCTCAAAAAACCTCTCAAATCGAGTCAATGGTAATTGCTCCAACCATGACCTTTTTCCCTCTCTCAATCCATCTTTTGAATCATCTTGGAATTTTACCATTGAATCTTGGTAAAGGACTTGTTTTCCTTTCTTTAGTCTCTTTAGCCCCAACTATATTTTGTGCAGCCTAGTACATTGTTCAAAATCCTTGCCTAAACATTTGACCACTCGCCGCCTTATGATCACTTTCCTTGAGACCAGTAAATTTGAACTAACCATTCTTATTAAATCCCATGTATATCTTATGATCCTAGATTTATCCTCGATTGACCTTCAAAACCTTACCCAGTAGACCAGTGAGCAACGATAGTCATCAGGATATTACGTCGCTATAGTTTAGCACTTTCACGAGAAACTCGGATCGTACACAACCTCAGAAGAACCACTTGGCGCATCATCGAATCACGAAGAAGATCTCTTTCGGGAATTATAGCATAGAATGTCCTCTAACACTAGCGTTTAACAAGTTTTGAAGATCAAGGCCACCGATTACAAAAACAACTAAGTAAGGAATCATTCAACCAACTACATCTTTATCAAAAGCCCCGACGAATAGAACTATGCCATTAACGATTTATCGACGACAGTTGGGAAGCTACGACATCACCACACGACAAAGTCTAAGCTTCTCCAGACCAGTTCATAGTTGGCCCACATATCCGAAGGGTTGAGAAACAAGAGTTTATACCGCCGGTAGGAAAATGAAAGATGAGAGACAATGTCGAGCTTAAGACATTCAACTTACTATGCAAGTGAAGGAGGTTCGCCCACATGCCTCCATACTCACACTGACCTTCTTATCAAACATTAAAATTTGAATTCTGCCATCACTACCTAAGAACGAAATACCTTGACCACAGCAATGGATGCTTAGAGTCTGATGAAGATTTAACTACCCAAAAAATGATCCAGTCAATAAAGGAGACCCTCAAAGCCTACGTATCAACAAGTTAGAGTTAAGCTTTAGGAGCCAGGAGAAACTCTACAGCCATTGGGAGCGCGAGACAATCGTCTGATGTTTCTACCGCATCTGTTTTAGGTCGGATTTTTTCCTTTCTTTCGATGTTGTATGTGTGTTTTGTGAACCTTTTTGAAACCTTGTATTGACTATGTACCCGAGCTTGAATGACATTAAATGCAAGTGTTTGTTGTTAAAATCTCTACCAGTTGACCTATAAACTCAAACTTAACTCCACAAGTTTCCAAAACATAGAAACAATCACAAATTTTGAAATAATCCTCAAAACCATAACACTCTCCCCTTTTCTTTTATTCTAGGATGGATGGTAGACGATTGAACAATCGACAAGCTAACGGGCCGATAGATGACGAAGCACCGAGATTAGCTCAAGTTTTGCGAGAGCTTACAGCTAGTATAAATTATCCATATGTACGTGACCGAGTGTGGTTCTTATCAGAACTGGGTAGGTAGCGAGCCCTAATGTTTAGAGGAGGTGAAGAACATAGGGTAGATGAGAAGTGATTGAGGGCCATTACGATGTTATTCAACTCAATGGGAGCTCAAGCTAAGGTAGACTGGGTAGCTTTAGCGGTTCATCTATTGGAAGGAGAAGTGGATCATTTGTGGTCAGTGATCGACAACACCCAACCTAAATATGGGATCAGTTCGAAGGGCTATTTTTGGAGAAGTATTTCCCAGTCTCCTTCTATTAGGGATAAATTTGAGAGTTTCAAGAGCTTAAGCAAAGATCGATGACAGTGACTGAGTACGTTAACCATTTCGAGGAACTATGCCATTTTGCTGCCACTATTGTACCGGACGAAGAGTCGAAGACACAAAAGATCGAGTGAGTCTTGGAACTATTTATCCGATCGAGAGTGATTTTCTTACAACTCCAAACCTATACGCAAGTACTCCGAACCACTTTGCTCGTCGAAATTATTCTGGATGATTCAAGGATAAGACATGTAACCCTGACTCCGAGTAACATGAGGAGTATAGAACGAAATTTCGAGGACAAATTTATTTTAAGGGGGTAGATTGTAACGACCCGGTTTAACCCTAGCATTCGTAACGATTACCCAATGGGATCTTAGGTCACTATTGTTAAGGTTGTGTACTGAAAATCATGTTATTAGTTTTTAATTTTATTTTAATAAAATTAATTTTTTATTTTATAAAAATTTTAATGAGCAATGTATGCAATATCATTTCTTTAATGTTATGCATGGATGTCCTTTATTTTGTACAGTACTTAATCTACTGTATAGAGTACGGCTTGCACACAAAAGACCTGATTGCATAATATAAGTATTTGTTCACAGTTTATATGAAAATGAACATACCATCGGTACGACTGTAGCACAGAGTTTTAGTAGACCTGTTTGGTTATGGAGAACAGATAATAGCGTCTTCTATTATTCTGACTCTCTATACTAGTGCACTTTGTGTGTATTGATTGGGATACATTTGGGTAATTAATTTTGTACTGATTTTATAAATTAATTCACACCCGAAGGTTATTATGAAAAGTGCTTATACTCTTAATCCTGAAATAATTATTGATTTACGTATATTTATTATTTGTTATTTTGATTCATTAGAGGTTGCGATCTTATATGAGTCTATATTCCCGGTGAGTTGGATAGCGTTATTATTTATATGGTGAATATTAATTATTGACAAAATTCACGTCTCGAATGATCGGGATTGACGATACCCCTTTAAGGAAACTTATAAGTTTTGACCAGGTTAAACCTTACAGGTAGATTTAATTATTCGGTGGTCAAATAAGTTAAGCGGAATGACTTAAAGAATTTCAAGATACCGATTAAATTAAATTGTCAGTAATTAAATTTAATTAGCGGGTATCGAGAATCTTAACGTGGGGAGATGAGTTAAATATTTAATAACAGAAGCTCGATGCAAGATGGTCTTGAGATTATGGCTTAGAGTGCAATTATAGTTCTTTAGTGGTCTGAACTGTAATTTAGTGTTTTATAAAAATTATAAAAATTACTACAAAATTTTTATAATTACAGATACCACTGAGAGGTTTGCTTAATTGCAAAAATCACTGGATACGTATTTGGAATACACTAGAAGTCTTTGTATTAATTACTCCACTGGTCCTTCCTGTAACCCTATAAATAGGCAGGTAAACTGAACCAAATTCATAACTTGTCTTTAAGACTAAAGCAGATCAGGTTCTGTCAATACGAGTTTTCGAAGGTTCGTAGCCCACACTACGTTCAAAAATCGCATAAAGGAATATAGTAGAAGGTCTGATGGGACCTTCAACATGGAATCAAAAATTGTAGTCGGAGAATCGATGAAAAAGATATTCTTCTAAATTAATTATGGTTGCATGGGTTTTATTTTAATCGTTCGACATCAAAAGTTTTATCTGGAGCCCGTTTCGGTGATTGCCTGTCGAGTTATTTTTTATTGAAAATCATTTACAAAAATAATAATTTTCGCAGTTTTTCTTACAACAATTGGTATCACAGCCGTTTTGCTTTTTGTTTACGGTTTATCGAGGGACCGGGTTGTTTTAGAACTGTAATAACTTTATTTTGCAGGTATTCTAATTCCGATTTTATGATCATCATATTTTTTATGTTTGGTTGAATAGTTTGGATGATGATTTAATTATTTTTAATCATGAGGATTGATCGTGATAGATTAAGTTTTTTTTAGATCGAATATGAGTCTACGAGACATAAGTTTCGATGTAAAAGTAATTATTTACTTTTAAATATCATCTTAGAATATTTAAGAACAGGTTGAATATCCAAGAACACGAAGAACAAGTGGCGGCACCGGCGGTGATTTTGGGTTTTATGGGTCACGGATCGCGATAATTTTTAACGGTTTTAAAATAATTTTTTCAATGAGTTTTTACAGGATTTATGCATTAAAAATAACATAAAAATAGCCATAAAAATTGACAAAAATAGCCCACCACCGGCGACTTTGTCGGCGGCAGTTCGGAGTCAATTTTTTTAATTTTTTGGGACATTTTTGGGACTATTTTTTGAATAATTTTTAAGCATAAAATAGAAGTAAACATATCTTAAAATATTGTCAAAAAACGATAAAACAATTAGGCCAAATAGGCAGCAAAAATGGTAAAAAGCAGCGGCGATTTCCGATAGCAGCGGTAGTGCTGTTCGGGGCTATTTTTTTAGGCTTTTCAAGACTATTTTCATGGCGTTCTTGAAAATAACATATTTTTGGATATCAGTTCTGTTTTATAGGAAAAAAAATGGGAGCCAAAAACACCACCGGAAAAAGCCCAACGGGCAGCTGTAGTGGGCGGCGGCGTCGGCTGTTTCGGGGTTCATCGAAAGCTATTTTTTGGGCAGTTTTTGTTCTTGTTTTTTGACAACAAATAATAATTTTTGAGAGCTTTTTTTAGAAAAAAAATGGCGTCGAAAATAAAGCACAGAGGAGGCAGCACAGGCTACCTGAAGTGGCAGCAGCGGCGGGTGGGCAGCAGTGGTGGTGGCTTGGTTCAGGCTGTTTTGATCGTGATTTTTAGATATGTTTTGATACTGATGTGATATATTTCTACATCATAATATATCAGAAGATTCTGATGCAATCAGAATACTGGAAGCTGACTCGAACAAGGATTATTATAGCTTATCTTCAACAGGAGACTGAATCTCTTCAGAGTTTCGTATTGATCATAAAATCAGGATATACATATATCTTGTATTTATATTCAAATGAACTGCGTAGATGACGGATATTTGTTTTATATTTTCTGTTAATTTAATTAATCTAAAAAATTTAGTTTTAATTAAATATTTTGTAAAGACAAATAAAATTATGTTTTTTTAATTAAAAGTTTTTAATTAAATAGAAAAATTTTAGATATTTTATTTTTTACAAAATTTTACATTTAAAGTATTTTTTTATAAAATTGGATATCTTGAAAAAATGTGAAAATTAATTTAGGAGTTTAAATTAATTAAATAAAAAATTATTTAATCAAAATAAATTATTATTTTTCAAAAAATGTGTAACGAAAGTAAAATAAATAAATATCTTTAATCACTACCTTAGCTGAAAAGCTGAAGAAAAAATTGTGCATTTATTAAATTTTATTTGTTGCACATTAAAACACGAAAATATGATTTAACAAATCAGAATCTTTAGAATCCTGTATATAGAAAGACATTTGATTCTTTTAGATCGTATAGTTTTCGAAATTAATAAATTTATTTTAATTAAATGAATTTTTATAATCCTAAAAAATATTTTAAAAATCTAAGTAGGAGAGAGAATTTATTCACAGATAAATTCTGCAGTCTCTATCACCAGTTTGTAGGCGATGTAATTAAATCCTGCGTATTAGTAATAAGACATTCCTCCCCGTTAGACAGATTAATTGCGGTATCGCCAGTACAAACCTCATTCAGAGATAATTTTAGATAATTATTAGTATGGATCACTTCTCAATCTAAAGGGTTTATTGCGAAGCGATTGATTTGGGATTAGATGGTAGTTAATAGTTAGCTTAATATAATAGTATTCTCTCCATTTGAGTCACTGCTATTATATACTGGACCGAAACTATGTTAGTTATTTAATTTTACTTAGCAGGGTCAGTTGCCTAAATAGTAAAATTAATAGGAATTGACCTGTCTAGATAAACAATGGATAGTAGACGTACTCCTATCGAGGCATTCTATTCACAGGATACCAGGCTGCTGGTGAATTTTTTTTAAATGGTAAAGGCAACCAAATTAAAATAAATTTAAAATTTTTCTCGTCATAATTAACGGTTAATTTTAATTATGTGATTCTGAGGATTAAAATGGCTTTCAATCCACTCGCTTCAATACTCAAAGAAAACAAACTTACGGGACCAAATTTTGTTAATTGCTTGGATATAATTTTAACTACTAAGGGTATTCCTTCGTTACTAAAAAATATGTTTGTTTTTTAAAAAGATTCTTTCTCTTGGCTGAAAAACACGAAGAAGAAAAATGTTCAGAAACAGTGAGACACAATTTTCAAAGTAATTAGCGGGCTACAGACTGGTGTAAAAAAGTCAAAAGGCAGATATTTTTACTGCAACTAGATACGGTACTAAGAAAATCAATGTCCAGTTTATCTCAACAAACTGAATAAACAGGCTAATTTCTGTTCACTAGTTGTAGAAACATGTTTAGCGGTATTATCTACTAGTACTTGATATGTAGATACGGAGCCACTAATCATATTTGTAATTCATTGCAAGGATTCTAAAAAATTCAACAACTTAGTGACGAAAAAATATACCTGCATATGGGCAATAATACAAAGGTGACAATAGTTGCAGTTGAAGATGTCAGTCTCAGTTTTAGTAGAGATTGGGTTTTAGTATTGAGAGATTGTCTTTATATACCTTCCATTAGAGAGAACTTAATTTTCGTTTCTAATTTGGTTAAACATAGATATTTAGTTTATTTTAATAACTCTGTGGTTATCAAGGATAATAAATGGGTTATCTGTTCTAGAACATTGGTGAATGATCTTTATGTTATTACTCCACTCTCTCTTATATTGCAACTAACTGAATTGAATAACACATCTAATTTATCATATAAGATAAAGTTTTCTTCTTTAATGAACCAAACGTTTCTTTGGCACTTACGCTTTGGTCATATTAATCTAAAAAAGATAAACAGACTGGTAGAAGATGGACCTTTTAGTTCAATAGAAGTGGAGGTACTTTCAGTCTGTGAATACTGCTTACAAGGTAAGATAACTAAGAGGCCCTTTTCGGCTAAAGGCTATAGAGCTAAAGACCCTTTAGAACTGGTTCATTCTGATGTGTGTGGTTCTATGATAATCTAGGCTAGAGGTAGTTTTGAGTATTTCGTCAGTTTCATTGATGATTACTCAAGGTATGGATACATTTACCTGATGTACCGTAAGTCTAAATATTTTGAGAAACTCAAAAAATTCAAAGCAGAGGAGGAGAATCGTCTAGGTAAAAGTATTAAATCACTATGATTCAACTGTGGTGGGGAGTACCTCTTTGGAGAGTTTAGGGACTACCTATCATCAGAAGAGATTACATTCCAGTTGACTGCAGCGAGTATTCCACAGCAGAATGGTGTAGCAAAAAGAAGAAATAGGACTCTTATGGAGATGGTAAGGTCCATGATGAGTTATTCAGGTTTACCCGATTTATTTTCGGGACTCGCATTAGAGATAACGGCTTACATTCTGAACTTGGTACCTTCTAAGTCAGTATCTTCTAGTACTCCCACATAATTGTGGATGGGGCGTGAGCCTAGTCTAAAACACATTTGGATTTGGAAGTTTTCAGCACATGTGCTGAAAGGGAACGCAGGTAAGTTGGAATCGATGACAGAAGCCTGTTTCTTTGTAGGGTATCCCAAGGGAACGAATGGTGGTCTATTTTATAATTCTTAGGATCAAAAAGTCATTGTTAGCACCAATGCCAAATTCTTGGAAGATGAATATATTGTAGACCACAGGTCCAATAGTAATATCCCATTGCCAATAGAACGGATGGTGAAAATCATGATAATCCTCCCACTACGAATGGTGTAGAGGGCATAGAACGGAAGAGGAACACCAATAATAATGAACACCATTCGTAGTGGGAGGATGAAAATACCAATAGAACGGAAGAGGAACCAGAAGTCACTAATATCCCATTGCCTCATCGTAGTGAGAGGATTATCGGGACAGGTGCAAATCATGAATATGATGAAGATGCATAGGGTTCAGATTCTACACAACGTGTTTTTGCTAGTATCAAGATATAGGTAGTGCCTCGTCGTAGTGGGAGGGTTGTTCATTAACCTGATTGGTATATGTTCCTGGGAAAGTCTTTTGACATTATCTCGATAGAATTGGATACCGAACCATGTAACTACAATGAAGCACTTCAAGACAAAGATGCAGATTTTTAGCAAAAGGCTATGAATTTAGAAATAAAATTTATGTATTCTAATTAGGTCTGGAAACTTGTAGAACCATCCAAAGGGATAAAATCCATTAGATGCAAGTGGATCTATAAGAGAAAGAGAGTAGCAGACGGGAAGGTTGAAACCTTCAAAGGTAAGCTTGTTGCAAAATAGTTCACTCAAAAAGAAGGGTTCAATTATGAGAAAACCTTTTTGTCGGTAGCCATGCTTAAGTCTATCCAGATTCTCTTATCTATTATTGCTCATTTCGATTACGAAATCTGGCAAATGGATGTCCAGACAGCTTTTCTTAACAAAAGTTTTGACGAGTGTATCTATATGGTACAACCAGACGATTTCATAGCAAAAGGCCAGGAGCACATATTGTGCAAGCTTAAGAGATCTATTTATAAACTTAAGCAGGCATCGATGTCTTCAAATACTCGATTTGAACAAGCCATAAAGTCCTATTATTTTGATTAAAGTCCAGATGACTCATATGTGTACAAGAAGCATGACGGAAGCGTGGTGATCTTTCTAGTACTTTATGTAGATGATATCTTGCTCATCAAAAATCATGTAGGGCATTATCTATAGTAAAAGTATGGTTATTTGGGCAGTTCGATATGAAGGACTTGGGAGAAGCATGTCATATCCTTAGGATCAAGCTTGTGCGAGATCGAAAATAAAAGATGTTAGGGTTATCACAAGCAAAGTATATCAATGATATCCTTGATCATTTTAGCATGTAGAATTCTGAGAAAGGGTTTCTCTCTTTCAAGCATGGAATCACTCTATCCAATAATCAGTGTCCTAAGACACCTAATGAGATAGAGAAGATGAAGGTAGTTTCTTATGCTTCGATAGTAAGAAGCTTAATGTATGCTATGCTTTGCAGTAGACCAGACATCTGCTTCGTCGTTAACATGGTTAGCATATATCAGTTTAACCCAGGGCAAAAGCATTAGAACTCGGTAAAGAATATAATTAAGTACCTGAAAAAGTCTATGTATTATATGTTGGTTTATCAGGCAGACAGTCTAGTACCTTTAGAGAATACAGACACAGATTTCCAGTTAGATAAGGATTCCCGTAAGTCTACCTCAGGATAGCTGTTTACCTTGGGAGGTGGAGCTATTAGTTAGAAGAGTATTAAGCAGTCTTGCATTGTTAATTCCATCATGGAGGCCGAGCACGTGGCAGCTTTTGTAGCAACTAAGGAGGTCGTTTGGTTCAGGAACTTCCTGTTGGATCTAGACGTGGTCCCTTTAGTTCAGTCAGCTATTACACTTTATTGTGATAATAACGGAGATGTTACAAACTTGAAGGAACCAAGAGTCCATAATAAAGGAAAGCACATTGAGCGTAAGTATCACCTTATACGAGAAATTGTACAGAGAGGTGATGTTGTTGTGACCAAGATTGCATCAGGAGATAACCTTGTAGATCTTTTTACAAAGAGCTTACCGGCTAAGACTTTTGATAGTTATGTAGAGAGCATAGGAGTCAGATGTACGGCAACGTGATTTTGATTATATGTGGGAGATTGTTATGGATGTATACTGAAAACTATATTTTTAGTATTTAATTTTATTTTAATAAAATTAATTCTTTCATTTTATGAGAATCTTAATGAGTAATGTATGCAATATCATTTCTTTAATATTATACATGGATGTCCTTCATTCTGTATAGCATTTAATGTGGTGTATAGAGTACGACTTGCATACAGAAGACTAAATTTTAGGTTTTTGCAGAATATAAGTATTTGTTCACAGTTTAAATAGAAATGGACATACCTTGGTACAACTGTAGCATAGAGTGTTAGTAAGCCTATCTTAGTTTCGGGGAACAGATAATAGCGTCGTCTATTATTTTGACTATCTATTCTAGTACACTTTGTATATATTGAATATGACACATTGAGGTAATTAATTTTATAATGACTAAATTAATTAATTCGCACTCCAAAGTTATTATGAAGAGTGCTTATACTCTTAATCCTAAAATAATTATTTATTTGCGTATATTTAATATTCGTTGTTTTGATTTATTAGAGGGCACAATCTTATATGGGTCTATATTCCTGGTGAGTTAGATAGCACTATTATTTATATGGTGAATATTAATTATTAACGAAATTCACGTCTCGAATAGTCGGGATTGATGATACCCCCTTAAAGAACCTTATGAGTTTTGACTGAGCCAAACCGTGCAGGTGAATTTGATTATCCGGCGGTCGAATAAGTTAAGCGGAAAGACTTAAAAAATTTTAAGATATCTATTAAATTAAATTGTTAGTAATTAAATTTAATTAGTAGGTATCGGGATTCTTAACGTGTGGAGATGAGTTAAACATTTAATAACAAGAGCTTAATGCAAGATGGTCTTGAGATTATGGCTTAAAGTAAAATTATAGTTCTTTAGTGATATGAACTGTAGCTTAATGTTTTATAGAAATTGTAGAAACCGTTATAAGATTTTCATAATTACACATACTGCTGAGAGGTTTACTTAATTGCAGAAACCGCTGAATAGGTATCAGGGTTACACTAGATGTATTTGTCATAATTACTCTATAGGTCCCTGTTGTAACCTTATAAATATGCAGGTAGGTTAAACTAAGTTCATAACTTGTCTTCAAGACTAAAGCTGACCAGGTTCTGTCGGTACGAGTTCTTGAGGGTTCGTAGCCCACACTACGTTAGGAAATTGCATAAAGGAATGTAGTAGAAGGTTTGACGAGTGCTTTAACTTGGAATCCAAAATTGTTGTTAGAGAATCAACTAAAACGATAATCTTCTAAATTAGCTGTGATTGCACGGGTTTCATTTTGATCATTCGACATTAGAAGTTTTATCTGAAACCTGTTTTGATAATTTTTTGTCCAGTTATTTTTTATCAAAAATTATTTACAAAAACAATTATCATGGCAGGTTTGTCTCCAACAACTAAAAGGTTAAAAACTCTAACTCAACACGAAATTCTAATTTGACCCAAAAATCCTAAAAAGACCTAATACTAAAGAGACAAATCCCTATTATCCGGAGAAAACTCCCAACATCCTAAACTAAGTAAATAATATGAAATAGTAAATTAAAAATAAAAACTTCTCATAAATAGGGTAAAATAACCATTTTGCACCTGGTACACTAAAAAGTCATAAAAATTTAAAATTTGACATATGAACACCCTAAATTAAATATTTAAATAAAATTAAGTAACAAAAGACAAAATAATAATGAAAATAACAAAAATGCCCCCAAGTGGCCAACCATCTTAGAGTATGTGCCCAAAAAGTGACTTTTTACTTTTTAAGTTTAAAAATAAGAAACAGTTATACAAATCAAGTATTATTATGATTCAAGATTATTTACATAGGTAATATACATAATAATATAGTAATATAGGCTAACAAAAGCAAACAAATTATTATTGAAGTTTTTACACACTAAAATAAGTCAAAAAGTCATATTTTGTCAAACTAGCTTAATTTAACTTAAAAGCCTACACATATTTAATTAATTGCTATAAGAACTTTGATAATTCATGAGAATACTAAATTAATCATAAACTTACTAAAATAATAAGTTTTAGTAGGTAAAGACACTAAAAAGATACACTGAATTAATCTTTAAAGCACTTTCTTGCACAATTTGGCATCAAAATTTAGTTTAAACCCCAAATTAATGCAAAATCTAAATTTTTATTTCCCAAACTGATCTAGCCGAAATCCTTGCTGCCCAAAATCTGAAAATATCAATCACCAATGCTTGCTCCCATGCCTTGCAACCAATGGACCAAAAGGACTTCAAATTAAAGCTTCAAAGTCATTATTAAGACCACTAACTCCTTTCCCAATAAATTGGACACGAAACCCTCCATTAGCTCTCTTAATTTTTGGCTAAAGAGGGGGAGAAACCAGACATCCATAGTTCTTGAGTGTTCTTGATAGTTCATATAAGTTTGATCAAAGAAGAAGGAATAAGGAGCAAGAAGGATCAAGGAGTTCAACATTAAAGCCAAGTCCTATCATCCTTCAACCTTCTTAGCATCAAAACAAGTAAAAAAAACCTCCTAACTCTTTGATTAAACTTATTCCAAACTCCTCTCAACTCATCTCTTAAAACACAACCAAAAATAAGAATCAAAACATTGATCAATAAGGCATCGTAGTGAGAAATTCGGGGCTGTTCATGTTTTTTTTTTAGATAATTGTTGTTCATGTTTTTATGATAGGAGATGTGTTTATATATTTGTATTCATGAGATGTGTAACTTTTATAAGTTTTCAAACAATGATATTTAAGTCTAAAATGCATGCATGAAAAGAATAAGGACCATATGTTGACATACCATGAGCTAGGAGGCTAGAACACATATAAACCTGATTTTTGAGCATTTTTAACTCTCTGTCCCGAATCTGAAAATATCATAACTAAATATACAACCAAATTTTGAAATATCATAACTAAATATAGAAATATGATCTATGTGTGTTCGTTATATCCAGACCTAGTTTTTTATGTTATCTTTCATACAAAATTTGTTTGAACGGATTTGAATGACTAGAACTCAAGAAATAACATTTTTACCAAAGTGTGTCAGTTTCAAACTAGTCAGTATTGCAGACCTAAAAACCCTAGTTTAAAACGAGATATGATCTTAGGCAAAGACATAAAATTTTTAAATAACATGTATATCTAGCTACCCACCATAAATGAGCTCAAAATATTGAGGTTTGTTAGGTCAAAATACCTCTGAAAGTCACTATTGTGGTTCAGCAATTTAAGAAATCTTCTGTCACATGTTTTTGTGTAACTCAAAACCAATATTTTTAGTGACCTACTCCAAAAGTGATTTTCATCAAAAGTGTAGGTAACAGACTAATATAGTTTATGTCCAAACATCATACCCAACAACCCCTGGGTGATCCACCAAACTATTTTTAAGCCCTCTATTGAAAACATGTTCTGTTGTGTGTTTTATGACTGACTGAACCTATTTTAAAAACTGGCTTATTTCTCTAACTTGCTTCAAACAACTACCTCGAGAACTACTCATGCGACTTGTAAGGGACATATTAGACTAGAACATTTCTAAAAAGTAGTCCCGTAGGACCTATTTTGTTACCCGAAAATCAAGACCAACTGAGGTCCTTTTTGTACTTTTCTCTGTAAAATGATGAACTATTTTCACTTCTATGAATTTATTCGCCTATTGGCCTTCGGATTTGACCTTAGTATTAAACATAAAAGTTGGAAAAAATATTTTTATCTAAATGGTGACCAAAAACCAGAACTTCATTCCAATTCTAGGTATCCTACAACACTATTGTCCTTTATAAATTAGTACTTGAATGTTGGCTCTTAAGTTGTTAAATGTATGGTTGAATATGGCTTTGTTGTGGGACTAGAAGTATATGTGTTAATTGATTTAAATTAGATGATTAATGTCTTGAGAATTGTAGCTTATCCTTCATATACTTGTACTTAGTACTTTAATAAGTTGTACCATATGCTATGTTGAGTTGTACACTTTGACATACTTAGTTGCATATCATGCCATTGTTAGTTGCGCTTCAAAATATAAGTTGTTATACGACGGGCATTGTGATTGTGGCACTAGAGACATCTTGTGGGTTACCCCTTGTATATTTTGAGTTGTAACTTGATGTAGTCGATGTGGAGGAAGGTGGACCATTTTATCTTGGTAAGTGAATCTTGGTTGATGGGTGTGTTAACGATGGGCTATGTACGTCCTGAGCCATGCCACGTCTTGAGCCGAATGTCCACTATACGTCGTCGTGATTGGGAACATTAGTGTGTGGGAGCCTTACGTACAGGAACGTAATGGTGTTATTCAGATTATTGTGTTGGGTATGATTAACTTTGGGCCATGTACGTCCTGAGCCGTGTTACGTCTTAAGCCATGCCACGTCTTGAGCTGAACGTCTGCTATACGTCGCCGTGATATGGAACATTGATGTATGGGAGCCTAACGTACAGGAACGTAATGGTGCCATTCGAAATTTAATTAGTTGATTTATAATCGGGTTGGGTAAATGCATTTGCGTTGCACTCCTCTTTACATGCACAATTAGTTGTTTAATACTTACCTGCCTACTGTATTTATATCTTTGCATGTCTCCTTGATTTATAAATGCTTTAAGTGTTGTATGAAATGCGTTATGGTGACTTTATGCCATGAGATTGGTTAAAGAGTTTATAGAGTTTTTTCTAGGCTTTGGCTTATGGCATTCGTGCTACAGGTGAGGAGTACTTCTTTGAAGAAGTCGCTCTTGAAGAAGAAGAAGAAGAAGACTTTGAACAACAGGGTGAGTTCCAAGAGCCAATGGACCCTAATGATGTTTGCTAGAGATCCAAGTCCTCTCTTTGTGTTCCTTTTTGGTTAGTTTCCTAGCGCTTATTGTAATTCTTATAAATCTCTTTGTGAAACTATAATCGCTATGTACTTTAAAACAGTTTAGAACTCTTAATGATGTAATGTTTATCATATGTAACTATGAATGAATGGCTAGAGTATCCCATTTATGTATACTTATATATGTCTCGACGTGCTCTAAAGACAGGGCGTCACACAACTCGTACTACTTGCGTGTACATCAGGAGTTGTAAAGAGATGACCCTCACTCGAATAAATGGCTCCAGACCCCACTCAATCTTTCAAGCTTTCGATTCTTCATCCGATACAATAGCTGTAGCAAAGCGGCTCAATTCCTTGAAGCGATTGGCATATTGGGTTACAGTCATAGATCCTTGTTTGAGTTCCAAGAATTCTCTGATCTGTACCTGACGAAAAGGAGCGGGAAAATACTTCTCCAAAAATAACTCTTCAAACTGGTCCCAAGTCGAAGCTGCTATGTCTTGAGTGTTGTCGATCAGAGTGTTAAGGGCAAAACTGCTAAGATCATTATTTTTGTAAACTATTTTCTATAAAAAATAACTGGACGGGCAATTGCCAAAGTGGGCTCCAAATAAAACTTTTGATGTCGAATGATAAAAAAAAACCCGTGCAACCATAGTTAATTTAGAAGATTACCTTTTTGGTTGATTCTCCAACTAAAATTTTGATTCCGAGTTGAAGCTCCCATCAGACCTTCTACTGTATTTCCTTATGCGATTCCCTAACATAGTGTGGGCTACGATCCTTCGAGAACTCGTACCGACAGAACCTGTTCAGCTTTAATTTTGAAGACAAGTTAAGAATTTGGTTTAGCCTACCCATATATTTATAGGGTTATAGCAGAGACCTGTGAAATAATTATGACAAAGACTTCTAGTGTAATCCAGATACGTATCCAACGATTTTTACAATTAAGCAAACCTCTTAGCGGTATCTACAATTATGAAAATCTTGCAACGATTTTGGCAATTTCTATAAAACACTAAATTACAGTTCACACCACTAAAGAGCTGTAATTGCAGTCTAAGCCATAATCTCAAGACCATCTTGCATTGAGTTTCGGTCATTAAATGCTTAGCACACCTCCCCACGTTAAGATTTTCGATACTTGCCAATTAAATTTAATTACTGACAATTTAATTTAATCGGTATTTTTAAATTTCTTAAGCGCTTTCATTTAGTTTATTTGACTGCCGAATAATAAAATTCATCTGCAGAGTTTGGCTCGGTCAAAACGTACAAGTTTTCTTGAGGAGAAATCGTTAATCTCAATCATTCGAGATATGAATTCCGTTAATAATTAATATTCACCATATAACTAATACCGCTGTCCAACTCACAGGAAATATAGACCCATATAAAATCGCACCATCTAATGAATCAAAATAATGAATATTAATTATACGCAAATAAATAATTATTTCAGAATTAAGAACGTAAGTACTCTTCATAATAACCTTGGGGTGGAATTAATTTATATAGTCAGTATAAAATTAATTACTCTAATGTATCATCTTCAATACACACAAAGTGTACTAACACAGAGAGTCAGAATAATAGACGACGCTATTATCTGTTCCACGTAACCAAGACAGGCCTACTAAAATTCTGTGTTGCAGTCGTACCAATGGTATATCTATTTCCATCTAAATTATGAACAAATACTTATATTCTGTAAGAACCTAAAATCTGGTTTTCTGTGTGCAAGTCGTACTCTACACGCTAAATTAAATATTGTATAGAATAAAGTACATCTATGCATAATATTAAAAAAATAATATTGCATATATTACTCATTAAGATTATCATAAAATAGAAAATTAATTTTATTAAAATTAAATACTAAAAGTATGATTTTTAATATATAACCCTAATAATCTCTCACTTATACTCAAAACCATACTACCATACATGCGACTCTCATACCCTCTACATAACTATCAAAGTCTTAGCCAGTAAGTTCTTTGTAAAAGAATCTACAAAGTTGCCTCCTGATGCAATCTTGGTCACAGCAACATCACTTCTCTGTTGGAGGTAAACTGCCAAACTTTTTATTTTTGCAAACGATTATCTAAAAAAAATAACTGGACGGACAAACGCCAAAACAGGCTCCAGATAAAACTTTTGATGATGAACGATCAAAATAAAACCCGTGCATCGAAGTTAATTTAGAAGAATACCTTTTTACCAGTCGAATATTCAATTATGATTTGAATCCAAGTTGAAACTCTTGTAAGATCTTCTACTGTATTCCCTTATACAATTTTCGAACGTAGTGTGGGCTACGAATTATCGAGAACTCATATCGACAGAACCTGAACAGCTTTAGTCTTAGAAGACAAGTTATGAAACTGGTTCAGCCTACCCGCATATTTATAGGGTTACATCACGGACCTAGGGAGTAATTTTGAGTAAGACTTCCAGTGGAACATAGACACGTATCAACAACTTTCGCAATTAAGCAAACCTCATAGCGGTATTTGCAATTATGAAAAATCAGTAGCGGTTTCTGCAATTTTCATAACACACTGAATTACAGTTAACACCACTAAAGAACTATAATTGCACTCTGATCTATAACCTCAAGATCATCTTGCATTGAGCTCCTGTTATTAAATACTTACTATTTTTTCCCACGCAAAGATTCTCGATACCCGCCAATTAAATTTAATAACTGTCAATTTAATTTAATTGATATTTTGATATTCATTAAGCTTTTTTACTTAACTTATTTGATCGCCGAATAATTAAATCCACTTACAGAATTTGGCCTGGTCAAAACTTATAAGCTTCCTGAATGGGGTATTGTCAATCCTGATCTTTCGAGACATGGATTCCGTCAATAATTAATATTCGCCATATAAATAATACCGCTATCCAATTCACCGAGAATATAGACTCATATAAGATCGCACCCTCTAGTGAATCAAAATAACGAATATTAAATATACGCAAATCAATAATTATTTAAGGATTAAGAGGATAAGCACTATTCATAATAGCCTTGAAATGTGAATAAATTTATATAACCAGTATAAAATTTATAACCCCAAATGTTTTGTTCAATACACACAAAGTGTATCAGCACAAAGAATCGAAACGATAGACGAGGCTATTATCTGTTCTCCGTAACCAAGACATGCCTACTAAAACTTCGTACTACAGTCGTACAGATGGTATGCCCACTTTCATCTAAACTGTGAATATAAACTTATATTCTGCAAGAACCTGAAATATGATATTCTGTGTGCAAACCATACTCTACACACCAGATTAAATACTAAACAGAATATCGGGCATCCATTCATAACATTAAAAAAATGATACACATACAGTACTCATAAAGATTCTCATAAAATAAAAAATTAATTTTATTAAAATAAAATTAAATACTAAAAATACAATTTTCAGTATACCAACCCTAACAATCTCTCACTTATACTCAAAATCATGTTGCCATATATCTAACTCTCATACCCTCTACATGACTATCAAAAGTCTTAACTGGTAAGTTCTTTGTAAAAGAACTGCAAGATTGTCTCTTGATGTAAACTCTATGTCTGACTAAAAATCTGAGTCTGTGTACCCCAAAGGTACTTGACTGTCTGCATGGTAAACCAACATATAGTCCTTAATCCTTTTCAGGTACTTAATTATATTTTTTTACCGCAGTTCAATGCTCTTGCCCAGGATTATACTGATATCTGCTAACCACGCGAACGGCAAAGCAGATGTCAGGTCTAGTGCAAAGCATAGTATACATAAGGCTTTCTACTATCAAAGCATAAGGAACTTCTTTTATTTTCTCTATCTCATTAGGTGTCTTAAGACATTGATCCTTGGATAGAGTGATTCCATGCCTGAAAAGGAGAAACCCTTTCTTCGAATTCTACATGCTAAAACGAGTAAGGATATCATCGATATACTTTACTTGTGATAAGCCCAACATCATTTGTTTTTTATCTCGCACGAGCTTGATCCCAAGGATGTGATTGGCTTCTCCCAAGTCTTTTATATCAAACTGCCCAGATAACTATACTTTAACCGTAGATAATGCTCCCACATCATTTTTGATGAGCAAGATATCATTTACATAAAGTACTAGAAAGATCACCATGCTTCTGTCACGCTTTTTGTACACACAGGACTCATCCGGACTCTGATCAAAATCATAAGACTTAATGTCTTGTTCAAACTGAGTGTTCCAAGACCTTGATACCAGCTTAAGTTCATAAATGGATCTCTTAAGCTTACACAACATGTGTTCCTAGCCCTTTGCAATGAATTTGTTTGGTTGTATCATATAGATACACTCATCAAGACTTTCGTTAAGGAAAAAGCTATCTTGACATCTATTTCCCATATTCTATAGTCGAAATGAGCAGCAATAGATAAGAGAATCCAGATAGACTTAAGCTTAGCTACCAGTAAAAAGATTTTCTCATAATCGATCTCTTTTTTCTGAGTAAACCCTTTACCAACATGCCTAGCTTTGAAGGTTTTAACCTTCCTGTCTCTCCTCTCTTTCTCTTGTAGATCTTTTTTTTAGGTAATTAAATGTGATATAAAAAGAAAATGGAACACAGATACAAGGGGCATACCACAGGCCTTACAAACCACCAATAAGAACAAAACCAGAAGCAACGAAAAAAGGCTTTAGGCTTAGCCAGAACCAAAATAACAACAACGGCTTTGGGCTCAACCAGAACCAACAATGTAAGCAACAAAAAACTAAAGGATGGATGCCTAAACCAAAACACTAAGCAGATTTAACACCCCAAAACAGAGCAAACCACAAGCAGATTTAACACAAAACCACCTAAGCAAAACAGCCCAAACAAGAAACAAAACAGAGCAAAAGCTTAAATCAAGGCCAACCAAGCTCAAAACCCGCAGCAGTAAGGAAACAAAACTTGTAGAGAAGAAACTACAACAATGCAAGCAGCCACAGCAACTAGCCTCACCAATCTTATCAGATCAAACCCCAAGAGACCTAACCATGTAGAAACAAACCAAAATAGTCCAGGCTTGAAAACAAAAATCGGCTAGAAATAGGCCAACCGCAACAAACCCAAACACGAGCAAAACGTAGCAAGCATCAACCCTGTGGGAACCAACAAGCACTACCAAACAAAAGCACAACACACACACACCGACACATGCACACATTCCCTTACACAAGACGTAAGCGGAACGCTAAATACACGGATAATACAAAAAAGTATACCAAAGTAATACAAATAGAAAAGGGGCTATGAACACCCCTCATTGCTAGGGATAAAAAACCAGGATCAATATAAAACATGTAGCAAAGCAAAGCGCGGGGCCACAATAGGCTACTATCTCTAAGGAAAGGGCAAAGCCTGAGGACCATCATGCTCCCAACCGAGACTTCTTCCTTCTAAGAGCTGGTAGCCAATGGCACCTGAACACATCAAATAGAATAAACCAATGAAAGAACAAGTTAGAACACACGCACCCAGAGTTCTCTTGTAGATCCACTTGTATCTAATGGGTTTTATCCTCTTAGGTGGGTCTACAAGTTAGTAGACCTGATTGGAATACATAGATTCCATCTCTGAATTCATTACCCTTTGCCAAAGATCTACATCTTTGTCTTGAAGTGCTTCATTGTAGTTACAAGGTTCGGTATCTAGTTTTGCTTGAATCTTGTCAAAAGACTCTCCCATGAATATATACTAATCAAGCTGGTGAACAACCCTCCTACTACGATGAGGCACTATTCTTAATTTGCACAGTGTGTTAGATTCTGTACAGTGTGTTAGATTCTGTAACACACTGTACAGAATCTAAACCATGTGCATCAGTACTCTATTCTTAATTTGCACATGTCCCGATAATCCTCCCACTATAACGAGGTAATAGAATATCAGTGAGTTATTCTTCCGTTCTATTGGTATTTTCTCTCAGTTCTTCCAGAATAATATTGCTTTTGGGCATGTGATCCATAATATAATTTTCTTCCAAGAATCGGATATTGGTGCTAACAATGACCTTCTTATCCTTATGATTATAAAATAGACTACCCTTCGTTCTCTTGGAATACCCCACAAAGAAACAGGCTTTTGTCCTCAGTTCTAACTTACCCACGTTTTCTTTCACCATAAGTACTGGATACCCCTAAATCCAAATGTGTTTTTGACTAGGCTTATGCCCGGTCCATAATTCTATGGGAGTAGAAGGTACTGACTTAGAAGGTACCATGTTCAGAATGTAAGCCACACTATCTCTAAAGCGAGTTCTTAAAATGAATCAGGTAAACTTAAATAACCCATCATGGACCTTACCATCTCTATAAGAGTCATATTTCTTCTTTCTACTATATCATTCTGTTGCGAAGTGCCAGATGCCATCAACTGGGGTGTAATCCCCTCCGATGAGAAGTAGTTCTTAAACTCTTCAAAGAGGTATTTCCTACTACGATCAGATTGTAGTGATTTGATACTTTTATCCAAATGCTTCTCTGTCTCCGCCTTGAATTCTTTGAATTTCTCAAAGCATTCAGACTTACGGTGCATTAGGTAAATGTATCCATACCTTGAGTAGTCATCAATGAAACTAATGAAGTACTCAAAGCCACCTCTAGCCGAATTTTCATAAGACCACACACATCAGAATCAACCAGCTCTAACAGTTCTTTAGCTCTATAGCCTTTGGCCGAAAATGGCCTCTTGGTCATTTTGCCTTCTTAGTAAGATTCACAGACTTGAAGTACCTCCATATCCAATGAACTCAAAAGCCCATCTGCTACTAATCTATTTATTCATTTTAGATTAATATGACCCAAGCGTAAGTGCTAAAGAAATATTTGGTTCATTAAAGAAGGAAATTTTTTATTATATGGTAAATTAGATGTGTTATTCATTTCAGTCAGTTACAGTGTAGGAGAGATTGGAGTAATAATATAAAGATCATCTACCAATGTGCTAGAACAGATAACCCGCTTATTATCCTTAATAACCACATAGTTATTAAAATAAATCAAATATCCGTGTTTAGCCAATCCAGAAATGGAAACTAACTTTATTCTAATGGTAGGTACATAAAGACAATCTCTAAATATTAAAATCCGATGTCTACTAAAGTTGAGAGTAGCATCTCATACTATAACTGCTGTTACCTTTGTATTATTATCTATGTGCAGATAAATCTTCTCATCACTAAGTTATTGGATTTTCTAGAACCCCTATAAAGAATTGCAGACATGATTAGTGACTCCCGTATCTACACACCAGGTACCGATAAATAACACTGCTAAACATGTTTCTACAGTGAACAAAAATTACTCTTGCTGTTCTGCTTTATGAGAAATACTAAACATAGCTTTTTCTAGTGTCGTGTCTAGTTACAGTGAAAACATCTGTCTTTCGGCTTTTTCACGTCAATCCATGGCCCACTAACTATCCTAGAAATCGTGTCTTCCTGTTTCTGAACTTTTTTCTTTTTTATGCCTTTTGGCCCCGAGAAAGAACTTTTTTTGAAACAAACACATTTTCTAGTATTGAAGGAATACAATTGGTAGTTAAAATTATATTCAAGTTACTTTTCCAGTCCACAAAATTTGGTCCTGTAAGTTTATTTATATTTTGTATTGAAGCAAGTGGGTTGAAAGCCATTTTAATCATGAGAATTACATAAATAAAAAAATCATTAATTGTGATGAGCAAAATTTTGAATTCATTTTAATTTGATTTTCTCTACCATTTTAAAATTAATTCGCCAGCAACCTAGTAACGTGAGAATAGCATGTCTCGTTGAGAGGACGTCTACTATCCTTCATCAGACCAGACGTCCCAATTCTTTTTAATTTTAGTATCTAGGCAACTGACCTTGCAAAGTAAAATTAAATAGCTGACATAGTTTCGGTCCAGTATATAATAGCAGTGAATCAGTTGGAGATGATACTATTATATATAGCTAAGTGTTAACCATCACCTAATCCCAAATTAATCGCTTCACAATGAACCCTTCAGTTGAAAAAGTGATCAACACTAACAATTATCTCGAATTATTCATAAAGGAGATTTATATTAACGATACCACAATTAATCAGTCCGTTGGAGAGGAAGGCCTTATTGCTGACACGTAGGGTTTAATTGCATCGCCTACAAACTAGTGATAGAGACCGCGAGATTTATCTGTGAATAAATTCTCTCTCCCACTTAGATTTTAAAATATTTTTTAAGGTTATAAAAATTCGTTTAATTGAAATAAATTTATTAATTTCAAAAATCACATGATCTAAAAGAATCAAACATCTTTTTGTGTACACGATTCTAAAGATTCTGCTTTATCAAACTATATTTTTGTATTTAAATGCATAACAAATAAAATTTAATAAATGCACGATTTTTCTTTTAACTTTTCAGCTAAGGTAGTGATTAAAGGCATTTGTTTATTTTAATTTTTGTTCCATATTTTTTAAAAAATAATAATTTATTTTGATTAAATATTTTTTTATTTAATTAATTTAAAATCTAAAATTAATTCCTACGTTTTTCCAAGATATCCGATTTTATGAAATATCATCTTAAATGTTGTGACGCCCCGTCCTCTGGGCACGTCGAGACATACATAAATATAAATAAAAGAATATTCTAGCAATTCATTCATATTTACATACATTAATTATTACATCATAAAGAAGTTCTGAACTGATCAAAAATACATAGCGTTTATAATTTTACTCTGGATTTTAAAGATATTATAAGAGTCGTAGGAAAACTGAAACAAAAGAACAAAAACAGAGGTGCCAAATTCTCAAAACGCATCAGCGGGGTCCACACGCTCCTAAAACTCACCTTGCTCTTCAAAGTTTTCTTCTATATCTGGGACGACTTCCTCCAAGAACTCCTCAACACCTGTGGCACAAATACCATGAGCCAAAGCCCAGAAAAAATACTCTAATTTTTTAACTAATCTCACGGCACAAAATATTCTATAACGCATATCATATATCACTCAATACAATTTAAAGTCAAGGAGATAGATAAATTTATGACAAGGTAGAAAATAAGTCAATAAACATGCGCATATGAGATGCCGTGTATGCAATGCAAATTCCTAACCCGACATACACCCAGATTATAACAGGAATTTCACACCAGGAATCACAAGAGTAGACTTGATGAGAGTTTGATCACCAAACTTATCATTGGCTCGTTGCAAATAGTAAATGATTTGTTGGGCTTTATGCCACAGTTATTTTACTCAATGAAAACGGCGTGGGGGCGGGCCATTAAAATCCATCCTTATCCTCCGGCCAACCAAAATAATCAAAGTAATAATGTGCAAATAATCCTATATTAAGAACTGGGATACTCGTTTGGCGTCAATCTAAAGTCTAAATCTTCAAAACTAGAATGCTAGTGACGAACCCATGGTGCCTAACAATTTCCATAATAAACCATTTCGAATATCGAAGACGAACCCAGGGTGTATAAACTAATTTTGTAACACTGGAGACGAACTCAGGGTGTACAAGAGGAATATATCTTAAAACATTTACAAAAATGGCAACCATGGACGCCCTAGATTTAGAACCAAGAAAGACAACCCAACATAGCCCATCCCAATAACGATTTACACAGATGGACTCCAATATGCCAGGATGCAAGTGACAATGTCAATGATGTATAGTATGGATCTCAAATACAACCATCTATAGAATGGCATCAACTAGCATGGCAAGATTCTTAGTACAACGCGCAATTCATAAAGTACAGGTATGTGAGGCACAAGCTACAATTCTTAAGATATAATTCAAAAGTTGTTGACATGAGTTCTAGTCATCGTATATACACTTAAAAACACAATTCAACTAATTCAAATCAACCAAAACACAAGTTCAAGTCTCATAACAAAAGGTACTCAAACATACACATAACAACTTTAAGGGCTAAGTTCAAGTACTAAAATTAAAGGGTCGGTACGGTTTTGGGGCATCTAGACTTGGAATCAAGTTATAATTTTTAAACACCATTTAGATAAAAATAATTCCTACAACTCTTATATTTAACACTAAGGTCAAAACCTAAGGCAAATGGGTGAACAAAATATCCTAAGCAAAAACGGTTCAACACTTCCTCAAAATCCTATCAAAAATATGCCTCTGTTAGTCTCCGTTTTGGGGTATCAGATCAAGTTGAAATGAGCCCATTTTTGGATATGTTCTACTTTAACATGTCCCCTACAAGTTTCATGTTTAGTGCTAAGGGTGGTTATTTAGAGTTTTTAACCATTTTAGAAAATAGGTTCTGTCAGCCGCCAAAACTGAGCAGACCCAATTTTGGACAGAGGGTTTGAAACGATTTTGAGGGACCATCCCAATGTATCTAGGTCTGATTTTAGGACACCAAGTAGTTCAATATATTAGCCACAATGTTCATGTAGAATACTTTTGGAATAGATCACTAAAAATAGGGGTTTTGGGCTACACAAAAATTATGTGACAGAAGTGTTTATATTTTGGTCAAAACTCGGATCGCATTGTAAACTAGGATTTTTAGGTTGGTAGTGTTGGCTGATAAGAAAACGACACACTTTGGTAAAATTACAATATTTTGAGTTCTACTTACTCAAATGAGTTGAAATCAACTTTAGATGCAACACAACACAAGAATATAAATTTGGACATAAAGAATATACTTAGATCAATTTTCTACGTTGAGTTATGGCGTTCCAAAGTTCAGGGCAGAAACATCAAAGTTCTAAAAACTTAGGTCCCTTTATGTTCAAGGCTCTTACTTATGATATGTCAAGGTTTTGTTTTATTTTTCTTTGCATGCTTGTATTTTAAACATGAATATCAAGGTTCCAGCATATTTATAAGTCATCAAACTCAAAAATAACAACATACAACAACATCTCATATCATCCATAAACACAATAACCCCTAACTCTCAACTACGATGTCTTTTCAGTTTGTTTTCGGTTCTCGATTCTTAAAGTGTTTAAAGAGATGAGTTGAGGGATATTTTGAGAGATATTAGACATAAAGTTTAGAGATTTTACTTACTTATTTGAAAGCTGAAAAGATGATAGTATGGAAGAGCTTAGTTTTAGAAAAATCTCTGCTTAATTTCTTCTTCCTTTCTCTATTTCTTCTCCCTTATTTCTCTCTCAAACTTGGAAGAACACTCAAGAACATTCAATCAGGTCTCTCTCTCTCTCTCTCTCTCTCTCACTATATATATATATGGACAAAAAATGAAGAGGTGAGGGAGGGTGTTTGGCTTAGTTTAAATAGAAAAGGCTAGAGAACATAATAAAGCATTTTAAGTACTTTTTCTTCCATATCATATGGGTTCACATGGGTTCATTTAATTTTGTGATAGTTTTGAGGGAACATATCATATCAAGGGAAGGGAATACAGTTGGGAGGTCAGTTTAGGGGACAAAAAATCTGATCCCAATCAATTATGGGATTTTGCATTGGTTTGCGTGCTCGTTTTTGCAAGAAAATACTTTAAAAGTTAATTTGATATATCTTTTTGTCGTCTTTTTCTACTGAAACCTATTATTTTAGTATGTTTATAATAAATTTAGTATTTTCATAAATTATCATAATTTTCATAGAAATTGATTAAATAGATGTAGTCTTTGAAGTCAAATTAAGCTAATTTGACAAAATAGGGCTTTTTGACTTATTTTAGTGTGTATGAACTTCAATAATAATTTGTTTACTTTTGTTAACCTATAATACCATATTATTATGTATATTACTTGTTCAATAAGTGTTGGATCATCATAATACTTGATTGAATACTTTTCTCATCTTTTTTAAGCTAAAAAGAAAACAGAAAGCTACTTTTTGGCACAACTTTCAATATGGCTGGCCACTAAGGGGTATTTTGGTCATTTTTATGTTATTTTCTCTTTTGATACTTAATTGTATTTAAATCCTTGATTTATGGTGTCCATGTGTCAAAATTTAAATTTTTAAGATTTTTTTTTGTATTAGGAACAAAATGGTCATTTTACTCTAATCATGAGAATTTTTTATTTTTAATCTTATATTTCATACTATTTACTTAATTTAGAATGTTGGGAGGTTCTCCGATTGTTAAGGTTTTGTTACTTGAGTTTTGGACCTTATTAGGGTTTTTGGATCGAACTTACGATTTTCGAGTCGAATTAGGGTTTCGAATCTCTTCTGTGTTCTATGGCCTCGTAGGCTATCCATCACTAATACTTAGGGTTTGGGCTGGGTCTATACACGGTTCATTTTTTTCCAACTGGGTCTTTACAACTAGGGTCTAAACCGAGTCGTTACAAACGTGATATTTTGTAAAAAAATAAAATATCTTAGACTTTTTCATTTAATTAAAACAAACTTAATTTTATTTTCTATTAGAAAATGTTTTAATTAAAATCAAAAATTTAAATTAATTAAATTAGTATAATAAATAAAATAAATATGTAATTATCCACGCAGTTCATATATATATATATAAACATGATATGCATATATTCTGATTTTATGATCCAAGTGAAACACTAAGGAGTTTCAGTCTCCTTAAGAGAATTAGTTGTTTCAATCTATGTTCATCTTTGATTCAGTGTCCTAATTGCATCAAGCTTTTTTGATACTATCTGATATATACTGATATATCATATTAATCTCATATACATCAGAAAATCAACACAAAATAGCTCCGGGAGAAAGAAATCGCCGGCTACCACTAGCCGCCACTGGTGTCGCCCTTTAGGCAGCTCCTGCCTGCCGCGTTATTCGAACTCTATTTTTGACGAGTTTTATACTGTTGAAAAGCTCTCAAAATATGAGATTTTTTTTTTAAAAAAATATTCTAGAAAATTGCTCAAAAAAGGCTAGAAAACCATCCTGAAACTTTTGCCGCTGCACCACAGCGTTGCCGCCTGGAACTGCCAACTTTCAGAGGCTTTTTCGACCTCTTCCCGAACTCCATTTTTGACGTACTTTATACCGTTGAAAAGCTCTTGAAAAATACTATTTTCCTATGGAAAAAACTGCTCGAAAATAGCTCAAAAAAATACCAGAAAACCTCCTAGAACAGACTGTTGACGCTCTTGTGCGCCGCTACCTGGAACTGCCAACTTTTATAGGCTTTTTTGACCTCTTTCCAAACTCTATTTTTGACATAGTTTATACCATTGGAAATCTCCTAAAAGTAGAATCTTTCTGTCTGAAAATTTGCTCAAAAATAACCCGAAAAACAGTTGCAAAACTGCCTGGAAGCCACTATCGCAACCAGCCTCTTTGCCGCCTATTTGGGTTTTGATTTTGGCCTAGTTTTTTTTTATTTTTGACAATATTTTGAAGTATGTTTTACTGCTGTTTTATGTTCAAAAAACTATTCAAAAAATAGTCCAAAAAATGACCTAAAAAATCATCAAAAGAGTGGATGAATGGCCGCTGGAAAAGCCGCCTGAACCGGGATTAGATATTTTACCGCGATACGTGGCTCGTAAAAATCCCAAACCACCACCGGTGTCGCCATCGTTTTTTGTGTTCTTGGATATAATGAACCTGCTCTTAATTAATCTAAATAGATATTTTAAAAATAAAAACTCGTTATTACATCGATCCTATGTCCCGAAGGCTCACATTCGATCTATCACGGTCATCCTCCGTGATTAAAAAATTAATCATCATTCACACCATTCAATCAAACATGAATAATAAATGACGATCATAAAACTGGAATTAAAACGCCCACAAAATAATAGTTAGCACAGTTCTAAAATTACCTGACCCCGATAACCATAAACAAAAAATAAAATGGCTCTAATACCAATTGTTGGAGGCAAGACTGCTAAAATCTTTATTTTTGCAAACGATTATCTAAAAAAATTAACTGGTCAGGCAAACGCCAAAACGGGCTCCAGATAAAACTTTTGATGAAAAATGATCAAAATAAAACTCATGCGTCCCACGTTAACTTAGAAGAATACCTTTTTACCGGTCGAATCTTCAACTATGATTTGAATCTAAGTTGAAACTCTTGTTAGATCTTCTACTATATTCTCTTATGTGATTTTCGAAAGTGGTGTGGGCTACGAACTATTGACAACATGTACCGGTAGAACCTGGACAGCTTTAGTCTTAGAAGACAAGTTATGAAACTGGTTCAGCCTACCCGCACATTTATAGCGCTACAGTAGGGACCTTAGAAGTAATTATGAGTGAGACTTCTAGTGGAACACATACAGGTATCAGCGATTTCTGCAATTAAGAAAATCTCATATTAGTATCTGCAATTATGAAAAACTAGTAGCGATTTTTGTAATTTTCATAAAATACTGAATTACAGTTCATACCACTAAAGAACTATAATTGCACTCTGACCCATAATCTCAAG
>JAOTRH010114088.1:5002-15160 GCA_034768845.1 Heliamphora exappendiculata
GAGTTTATATGCATATACCACCACAATCTCTTATAAATATTTTGTTTTGAAATCTATGACTCGTATCATCTTTTTTATGCGTGCGTAGTAAATATTCGTTGATGGTCTTAATTCTCATTCCATACATAGCTCTTATAGGGTCATAAAAATCATTACTATTTTTTTTTCAAGTTTTTAGGGATGATTTCCTTTTATCTTCAGTAGAATTAATGCCGTGTTAGGGTTAGAATTCATGCCGTGTTAGGGTTAGAATTCATATTTGATGATTGGTTGGATCATATATCGTTTAGTCCTTATATATGGCATGTAAATTTCACAGCATGCCATGCTTGGCAGGCTTAAAGCCCATTTTTTGTATATTTTTTTTGCTTGAAGTAAAAGAAAAAATTAAAAAATGCACTATTTGTTTGGTTACTAGATTTGAAGTCATGAGTAACTAAATTATATATTTTTTGCTTATTTTTGTATTTTTTGAAATCTTTTCATCATTTGACAAAGATTTTTTACTATTTCGAATTGTGTGGATATGATGAACTTGAAAGTAAAATTTTTTGATCAAAATATAAAAAATAAACAAAAACTTCATTAAAGACAATAATAAGTAACATAAAATTTTTATTTATTAACTTATTTTTATTATTTTTATATTTTTTTATATTTTGATCAAAAACATTTACTTTATCATCTCGATCAAGAAAGCCTAATTGACTTATGAATAACCTCAATTGAAAATGACATGTTAACATGAATATGCAAATTTAATTAAACTCAATGATAATATAAATACTTAGAAAAAGCCTCCAATCAATTTCTTGCCTTAAACTTGAAATTAAGTTGAGCCTGCAATTTTAGCCATGTTTAACTTGGTGATACGTCTAGTGCTTAATTAAGGTAGCTACCAATTTTGTTCTTATATTTAAACTTTCTTATTAATGTAGGGTATGTGATGACTATCATTTTTTGTATTTATTTGGGAGTTTTCATGAATTTGGGTCCTGTTAATGTATTATGACTGTTTATGAAATTGGATCAAGATTTGGAAATCTCATTAATTTTATGATTTTTTAGAGTTCTATTTTTGTTAAAGTTTCGGCGAAGTCCATACACAAGTAAAACTACAGATTTAGGTCCCGATTGATAACTAGTTTGAAAGTTAATTTTTTTTTGCTTTATTGTGTTTTTAGTCAAAAAGCTAAGTTGAATTCAAAGTAGATTTTTTGGTAACATAACTTTTAAATTAGGTTTTTTGAAATTAGTTGTTTGAGTAAAAAGTTATTTTTTTTTACTTTTTATTCAAAATGGATAATTTTACTATTTTATATATTTCATATTGACAATTATATGTATTGATAGTGGTAGTAAATAAATTATAAATAAGGAGTATTATTATATTTTAAAAGTGGTAGAAGCTTGAATAAAATATTCTGGGAGTTTATATTTTGATTTGACTTTTTAATTTTTAACTTTTTTAATTTTTGATTTTTTTACTAAATGAATAACTTTGATTTTTGATATTTTTAGCCAAAAAAATCAAAATGTCAAAGTTGCCAATCAAATCCTTAATCTAACTTGACTTTTTGGGATTTATAACTACTGAATAGTTTATTTGAGTATAAAATATTTCTAAAGTGTCACCTGTTAGCATTTAAGCGGTACTCTTATTTGAGTGTAATGTTTGTCCCAAGGAAAATTAATAAAATATTTCTAAAGTGTCACCTGTTAGCATTTATGCAATACTCTTAATAAATAAATTTTTTGATGCATATTAAATATTAGCCAACAAAAATGAACTAATATTTTACCCACTCATAATTTGAAATGTTATATATCTATAAAGTTTATCTGTGAATGGTTCGAATTTACTAGTGATATAACCCATATCGTGCATAATTGGATTTGAATAATTCATTTTAAATTATAATAAGTTTACGAGTGTTTAACATTTTCATCTAAATTCCAATGCAGCACTTTGCCGGCCAGCATATGCCACCTTGAATGAGCCAAGCAAAGCAAGAATTGGTAAGTGCACCAAAAACCTAAAGAATTTGGAAAGAATCTTTGAATTATCGTCACACAACCAATATATTTTGATATGACTATTTCCAAAAGAATAAAATATGAACATAACTATGACTTATATTCAAAAAAATATTACATTAACTTTTTTTTTAGTAGTCATAAAAATAAAACTAGAAGGAAGGATGCATTCATTTGCTTGTTATTAATATCAAACATCTAATACATGCCAGCAAAGTTGAACATTATAATGGAACTTTGAAGTAATTAGAAAGCAACTATAAATTACACATTCACTAGAGTATGATGGTTTTCATGGGTTTTAGCTATAAATTATTAAGTTTTTATCTAATATGAGTTATGTCACAAGCTTGAAAGGTTAATTAACTTATGAGTAACCTCAATTAAAAATGATATGATAACATGAATATATAAAAAAAATTAATTTAGCGTCTTATTTAGAGAATTTGTATTCCATTAAGTGTTAACTACTTTTTTAAAATTACATTAGATCCTAATTTTTAAATATGGACAAATATGCCCCTCCTTACACCTCGGCTTAGACACCGTCTCTCTCTCTCTCTCTCTCCACACAAAACTGAAGATGTCGCCTTTGCCCCTCGCTGTTGCTGTCACTCATAGCCGTCACCGCTGCCTCTCGCCTCCGTTGTCGCCCCTCACCACTGCCGTTGTCCCACGCCGATGGAAACCATAGCTACACCGAAAACCCTAGCTATGGCTTTAACCAGGTATACTAGATCTGGCTTCCGGCGTCGATGTCGCCTTCAACTTCCATTACAACCAGATTTGTTGCCCTCATGCCTCGCCCTTCACCTCTCGTCGCCGCTACACATCAGCCTCCATCTTTTTTGTCACGCCCTTGACCCGAGGCACGTGAACCTCACGAGACAACCTAACTTCATTAATTCAATGTTAAGAATAATCGTTTTTTGAAGTAATTTAATTTGTGGTTAAACCCTCATTGAAGATAAATCATTAAACTCAGCTTATTTTAAAAAGTTCTCGCTTTTCCAATTTCGAAATTTTCTAAGTATAAAACTAAAAAAATTTGGTAGAATTTTCTCTATTTTTAGGACTATCCCAAATTTATCTATAAACCTGCCAAATCAAATAACAAGATATACACAGGCATCACATGGATCTTAACTCACAAATCCAATCGCTACTATACATTAACTAATTATTTTTAATTTTTTTTTCTAACAGTTATACTAATCCCAAAGAAAATTAAACCATACAAACTTAAACCATACATGAATTTCATTAGACATAGATCATGGATACATTCATCTAAACTTTTTTCATCTTTCTTTATATTTATTTTTACACTAGAAGATTCTAAAAAAATCCATTATAAACCACGAGCATTCTTTTCCTTCTTTTGATCTTCTCATACTTCAATTGTTTCCTTTATCGTTCAAACTTTAAAAAAATGTTAGACAACAATCATAAGTCGAAGTTCATAGAATAATGACTAAAAGTGATGTGATGCATAATATGTGAGGTGTAAGGAAATACCATTATAAAATAACAACCAACACATTTTCATAGTCAAATTAGAGTTCACCCACACCTTTCTTGTTTTAACGAAGCTAATTACCGATATTTGCTCATTCATTTTAACATAACCAATCTCTTTTTTTCAATTTCATCATTTCAGGTATGTTATCCATATGCCTTACCTTGTTAGTTAAGTTATTATATATAGTCTTTATACCCATTTCGTCGTTTCCTTTATCTCATTTAACTTGTTACCCCAACATAGACTCGATATCCCAACATCAGCAATTTATCAATCACAACTTCTCTCTTCGGGATCTAGTTCGTATATATACTATTTCTAACCAGGTTCCTTCATTTCCATTATCAATTAATTCATTTAATTTGTTCTTACATAACCAAATGATCCCATAAGTTGTACTTTTCATTATCCATTTCATTTAATCGTGAGATTGTTAGATTCTCATTTATTCATTTTCATTCAAATTTTATTCACTTTTATTTTCATTGCATGTTCTTTCAAAATTGATTCTCATTTATTTATCTCATTACTCAAATACCGAGCCGACGTAGGGTGCAATTTATAGAAACTCCTCTCTATTCCCCCAACAGGCTACGCGAAGCCGTTGGGTAATAGATAGTTTTATAACTCACTACTACAATTATTTGAAACCAACGTCGGGTGCAACTTATAAAAATCCCTCCCTATTCTCTTAACAGGCTACGTGAAACCGTTGAGTAATAAATAACTCTATAACTTACCACGACACAATCACGTCCGTTTTACGGGATTAATATGAGGGCAACAATACTCAGCTTGCACAATTTTTTGGTCTTTCATCGTGGAGCTAGTCAAGCTTAACTTATCACATTAATCGAACAACCATCGGTTCCATATTCAATTATTATATCATTATCCTTTTACTAATTGGGAGTCCAACCGAAAAACTGGTTTCTCTTCCCAATCCAAATTTAAATCATTAATCAATACTCATTATAACATCCATGAGCTATACCATTTATTAATTCCAAACCATGTTCACAATATAATTTCTCAAATCATCATCTTTAATTATGGTATAATCCCATTATTTCAATTCATTATCATATCTCAAACCATGTTTCACAATGCTTATCATTTCACAAGGCCCAAGCAAATATTTATAATTTTCAAGTTTAACATTTTATTCAATACTCGACATACTCAATTATTCGGTGCACGTAATGACCATAAGAAGCTACGTACAACTATTTTGTTTATCTCAAATTTAATATCTTATATTCAAAATTCACATTCATTTAACTAACTGCCGCTTGTTACAACCCACCACATTACTTAGATTTTAAGAGATTCATGCTTAGTCAGAAATATAAATTAGGTTCTTTGTTCAACCCTCTCAAATCTTCAAGGTAACACTATCAATTCAACTTGTAAAGTTAAATTTAATATTCAACAGTATAGGATAATTGTAAGCCTCACTCTAGAAACTCTGGTAGTAATTCAAAATTAATGATTATCCAATCCATAAGTTTTCATCACAATAAAAGTGATTTTATCTCACTAGTTATTTTGTTTCCATGAATGTCAAGCTTCACCACACCATCATTTGGGATTTACATTCTTAAGTGTTAGTGGACCTTTAAATCCAATTGTGACTTTAATTTCAAATTCATAAGCCACCGAATTACATTATTCAAACATATCATCATATTCATTTTAACCCATAAAACTCCATAACCAAGACATAGCTTCATATTTTCCTAATTTAGTTTACCTCATTTTCAAACAATCATCAGGACTTTTACTCTTCAATTTTCCCAACTCGACAAACAACTAAGGATTTAACATTCAAATCACAATTTAATAAGTTATATGATTCAAACATTCCATTAATAGCTTTATATTTCCAACACTCCATTCAATTGTCACGAGACCATGTCAAATACCCAAATGTTAATTATAATATAATCATGTTCTAAGGCATCAAACTAACCAAACTCCAAGACTTTAACTAAAGTCTTTTATTTCATATAATTAATCTAAAAATTTATTCAAATGCGATGCTCATCACTTCATATGTCACATATATAACATTAAAAATATTTAAACCCAACTATTGACTTGAACTTCGTTAAAATGCAAGATTTGTTACAATCCAAACTTTGATCTATATGAAAAAAATCCTAAAAATGTCAATTAGATCACAAACTTAGACCTATCAATTTCAAAATTTTCATGTAATTAATGTGTTATTCATTCTCATTAATTACATTCATAAACACATATTACCACACTATACTTAGATATGTATAGCAAATTTAAGCCACAAGTCAATAAATAAAAATTAAAATTTCCAGTTCCTAATCTCATAATCTTAGCCTTTCAATCAAATATCAAATTTTGGCACCCACATATAACCATGCCATAATGGGGTAGGTATAACGAATTCATACGAAAATCCTATAAATTAAGTTGAGGCTCCCAATCTCATGAACTCGATTATCTCATTTTACTACAACTTATATTTCTTTGATCATGATTATATTCTCTCTCACCTCATTTGATTAACTTATGAATTAGTCTCAAGTACTATATTAGAAAGGGGTTAAACCCACCCATCAACTCAAATCTTGGTTTAAATATGCAAAACCCTTATATTACCAGGTTACAAACACTCACCCATTAGTTTCACTCTTTCTCCATAAAGCTAATACATTCCAACCACTTAGTTAAGGGTTTGTATGAAAAGTTCCCAAATCTCTCAAATTAGTTACAAATTCAATTTTTAATCCTCACATTTCCAAGTTACGAAGCTTAATCAACTACTTATATGTTCTAATTTTATCATTTCAACAACACTACTATGGAATTAAATCAAATACCCAAAAACTAATTAAGATTTTAGTTGAATCTCCTCCATTTTGGGGTTTTCAAATGGTTTAATTAAAATCAACTTATATCTAAGCGAAACATCAAAGCATAGTCAAGATCCTACCTTGTGAGAACCAAAAATGCAAAAATCACAAGAACCCTTGATTTTCGATCAACCCTAAAAATTCAACCTTCATGGTTTTGGCTCTAAGGTGCGGCCAATCCTTCATGGTTTTGGCTCTAAGGTGCGGCCAACCCTAAAAATTCAACCTTCATGGTTTTGGCTCTAAGGTGCTTCGACGAGGAGCTCCTATTGTACAATACTCGAATCTTTGTCAGCAACGTTCAATTTGATGTGTAGAAAGACCAATTTTTGAAGAGAAACGTGGGTGTTGGAGCTCGAAGGACCGTATATGGAAGAAAATAGAGACAAAGAATCTGAAAACGAAGACCTTTTAGTGGGTTGAAGGTGTAACACACCTTATAGGGTGAGTTAAAAGCCTCTAGTTAAACAATGTGAGATTCTACCCCCTTACAGATACAAAAGTCAGATTTACACCGCTTTCTCTCTTTTTTTCTCTGTTCTTATTTTTTATTTTAGCAGATTAGAAGTAAGCTTATAGATTCCTTATTAGTTATGATGTCTTCTTAATAGCTGACTGAGATTAAGTCTCTTAAAATTAGTCAAAATTTCAGTAAGTTGGCTTAAATACCATGATTGATATATTAAAAAAATGCCTTATTAATAGCTGGAAAGCACTATGTCTAAGATAATATGAATGACTATGTCTAAGATAATAAATAGAATATGAACATTTGTATTCAACAAAATATTGCATTTACATTTTTTTAGTGTGGTCATAATAATAAAACTAGATGGAAGGATGCATTCATTTGGTTGTTATTCATATCAAACATATAATACATGCCAACCAAACCAAGTAGAACGTTATAATGGAACATTGAAATAATTAGAAAGCAACTATAAATTACACATTCACAAGAGAATGATGGTTTTCATAGGTTTTAACAAGTGGTATAGTTAGAAAATTTATTCAGTGGTGTCATTTAGGGCCCGCTTGATAATCTTTTTTTTGTAATTTTAACTAAAAACACAGAAAAAATTAACTTAACCCGTTTAACAAAAAAAGCAAAAAAACCTAAAAGTTAAATCAAAACACTAATTTTTATAATAATTTATTTAAATTTCAACAACTTTTAAAATATAATAATACTCTTTATTCATAAATTATTTAATACCATTATCAACTACATGTAATTGCTAATATCAAACATATAGAATGGCAAAATATCCAATTTGAACAACAAGTAAAAAGTTAATTTTATACCCAAACAATTAATTTCAAAAAAACTAACTTAAAAGTTCAGTTACCAAACAATTAATTTGAACCAAATTTAACTTTATGGCTAAAAATGTAAATAAAAAAAAACAACAAAAAGGTAGCTTTTAAGCTAGTTGTCAATTAGGCCTTTAACAAATTATAATCATATCAAATTTTAATTTTATAGAATCTGTCAAAATTAATTTTAACAAAATATACTATAATATTATATATTTTCAATGACTTCAAAAAAGATACTCATATATATTTGTTAATTACATAAAAAAACAAAATTTTGGATTATTATATTATTGATTTAACTTTTTTCTAAGTAAAAAATACATCACAACTAATATAAATTTTTAGCAACTTGTAATTTTTTGAAATGTTTATCCCATTTTATACGATTTTTAATATTTTATTGATGCTAATATTTTAAATGCTAAAAAATTTACATAACTATACATAAAATAAATTCTTCAAAAAAATTGAATCGGTTCAATTGAATCCACTGGATTACATGTGGCTACGCCTATGGTTTTAGCTATAAATTAATAAGTTTTTATTTGACATGGGAGTTTTGTCACAAACTAAAAAGGTTAATTGACTTATGAATAACCTCAATTGAAAATGATACGTTAACAAGAATTTAAAATTTTAATCAAAACTTTGCATCTCAAAAAATAAAAAATATAAATATAATTAAACTCAATTATAATATAAATACTTATAAAAAGCCTCCAATCAATATCTGGCCTTAAACTTCAAATTATGTCGAGCCTGAAATTTTTGGAATGTTTAAGGTAGCTTCCAAATTTGTTCTTATATTTAAACTTTCTTATTAATGTAGGGTATGTGATGACTATCAATTTTTATTTATTTTGGAGTTTTTATGAATTTGGGTCAAGATTTGGAAAATCTCATTAATTTTATGATTTTTTATAATACTATTTTCTTACATTAATGAAAGAAAAGTACAATAATTGATCTACAAAGGATCGAAAAAAAGACAAATTGGCACAATAGCATTTTACAAATTTTTAATGGGCCATAAAAATCTCTAAATTCAACTGAAATTCAAAATATCACACTTGTCGACGACGTCCACCGGAAGAGAAGCGGCAACCACATCTTCACTTTACTTTTCCTACGAATCTTATCGAAGAACACCCCGAACTTCCATTGCAATGAGAGAAAAAATTCGCACTATCGACGGGAAGACAATCCCCATACAAGGAGAATATGCAAAGAATACCAAACAAACATTTAAAATAAAAAATAAAATAAAACAAGAGAGACAAGTCACGACATAATAAAAACACAGAAAGAAAACGAGTAAGACATTTGCCCAAATGAGAAGACAACCCACCATAGAGCAGATTTAGCCTACCTACGGAGCAGATCTAATCAGAGCATCCCACTCAGAGTAGACCTGACCAGAAAATCACGCGCATAACAGATTAAGCCGCCATAGCACCTTTCGGAACAGATTTACCCAACACATTCACAAAAAGTATGATTTATTTATGTATCGAAAAAATCACGAGAGAGAGAGAGAATTGAGACGATAGAAGGAGGGTTGGCTCCATCTCCTCTCGCGCGGCCAGATCTACTGGTAAGAAATAACGCAGAGAGAAAAAAAGAAGATAAGTGGTAGACAAAGTTAATTTTATGATTTTTTAGAGTTTTATTTTTGTTAAAGTTTCGGCGGAGTCCATACACAAGTAAAACTATGGATTTAGGGCTTGTTTGGAAATTTTAAATTTTTGATTTTTTGATTAAAAATGCAAAAAAATTAATATGGTCCGTTTGGCAAAAAAGTAAAAAAGTAAAAAAATAAAAAAATTAAAATTTTAAATCAAAATACTAACTCCTAAAATATTATATTCAAATTTTAACTATTTTTAAAATACAATAATACCTTCTATTTATAATTTATTTATTACTATTATCAACTACATATAATTGTTAATATCAAATATATTAAAGAATAAAATTATTTAATTTAAATAAAAAATAAAAAAACTTATTTCTAGCAATCAACTTAAAAAACACTTAACTTAAAAGTTATGTTATAAAATAATCTACTTTAAACCAAACAATCAACTTAAAAGCTAGTTGACAATGGGCCTTAATCTAATTTGACCTTTTGGGATTTATAACTAATCAATAGTTGATTGCAGTGTAGCGTTGGTCTCAAGGAAAATTAATAAAATATTTTAAAAGTATCATACATTTAGGATGTCAATTTTCGCCGCCCATCCTGTTCTCGTTTCGTTTTATAAGATTTTTCTCACGCATGATAACAATTAGAATATCAACGGTATTTAGTTTTTTCGTTCTATTTTTTTCCGCTCTGCCTTCAATTACATAAAATAAATATTTAGGTAAATTACACTGACCTCC
>JAOTRH010114099.1:0-15160 GCA_034768845.1 Heliamphora exappendiculata
CAGATTAAATACTATACAGAATATCGGACATCCATGCATAACATTAAAGAAATGATACACATACATTGCTCATAAAATTTTTTATAAAATAGAAAATTAATTTTATTAAAATAAAATTAATACTAAAATTATGGTTTTCAGTATACCAACCATAACAATTTATTCACAGATAAATCTTGCGATCTCCATCACCAGTTTATAGGCGATGTAATTAAATTCTGCGTGTTGGCAGTAAGGCCTTCCTCGCCATCGAACAGATTAATTGCGGTATCGCCAGTACAAATCTCATTTAGAGATAATTCTGGATAATTGTTAGTGTGAATCACTTATCCATCTAAAGGGTTCATTGCGCAGCGATTGATTTGAGATTAGGTGATGGTTGACATTTAGCTATATATAATAGTATTCTCTTCATCTGAGTCACTGCTATTATATACTAGACCGAAACTATGTCAGCTATTTAATTTTACTTGGCATGGTTAATTGCTTAGATAGTAAAATTAAAAGGAATTGACCTGTCTGGATAAACGATATATAGTAGACGTCTTCCCATCGAGACATGCTATTCATAGGGAACTAGGCTACTGGCGAATTAATTTTAAAATAGTAGAAGGAACCAAATTAATATAAATTTTAAATTTTGCTCATCATAATTAACGATTATTTTTAATTATGTGATTCTCAGGAATAAAATGGCTTTCAATTCACTTACGATTATACTCAAAGACAACAAACTGATGGGACCAAATTTTGTTGACTAGAAAAGTAACTTGGATATAGCTTTACCTACCAAGGGTATTCTTTCAATAACAGGAAATGTGCTTGTTTCTGAAAAAGGTTCTTAGGAATAAAATGGCTTTCAATACCGCTGGGCCGAAAGGTATGAAGAAGAAAAATATTCAAAAACTGAGAGACAATTTCTAGGGTAGTTAGTGGGCCATAAATTGGTGTAAAAAAGTCGAAAGGCAGATGTTTTCACTACAACCAGACACGACACTGGAAAAAGTTATGTTTAGTATTTCTCACAAGGTAGAATAATAAGGGTAATTTCTGTTCACTGGTTGTGAAAATATGTTTAGCGGTGTTATTTGTCGGTACTTAGTGTGTAGATATGGGAGCCACTAATCATGTTTGCAATTCTTTGCAGGGGTTCTAGAAAACTCGACAGCTCAGTGATGGAAAAGTATACCTGTATATGGGCAATAATACAAGGATAACAGCAATTGCAGTAGGAGGTGTCACTCTCAGCTTTAGTTGAGATAGGATACTACTTCTAAAAGATTATTTTTATGTACTTTTGATTGGAAAACATTTAATTTCAGTCTCGAGTTTAATAAAGAATAAGTATTCTCTTTATTTTGATGACTTTGTCATTGTGAATAAAAATAAATATTTTATTTGTTCTGGTATATTAGTGGATGATCTGTATGTCGTATCTCTTATCTCTCTTACACTGCAACTAACTAAAATGAATAACATATCTAATTTATCATATAAGAGAATGTTTCATTCTTTAATGAACTAAACTTTTATTTGGCACTTACGCTTGGATCATATTAATCTAAAAAGGATAAATAGACTGATAAAGAATAAAATTTTGATTTCATTAAAAGTATAGGCAATTCCAGTATATGAATCCTCCTTTGAGGGTAAAATGACCAAGAGGTCCTTTCGGCCAAAGGCAAAAGAGCTAAAGAACCGTTGAAACAGATTCATTCTAATGTGTGGTCCTATGACAATTCGGGCAAGAGGTGGCTTTGAGCACTTCATCAGTTTCATTGATGACTATTTATGGTATGGTTACATGACCTGATGTACCGTAAGTCTGAATGCTTTGAGAAATTCAAAGAAGTCAAAATGGTGGCGAAAAAGCGTCTGGGTAAAAATATCAAATCATTACGATCCGACCATGGTGAAAAATACTGCTTTGGAGAGTTTAGGGACTACTTATCATCAGAGAGAATTATATCCCAGTTGACTGCACCTGGCACTCCGCAGTAGAATTGTGTAGCAAAAAGAAAGAATAGGACTCTTGTGGAGATGGTGAAGTTCATGATGAGTTATTTAGGTTTACCCAATTCGTTTTGGGGACTCGCATTAGGGACAATAACTTACATTCTAAAATTGGTACCTTCTAACTTAGTATCTTATACTCCCACATAATTATGGACCGGACGTAAGCCTAGTCTGAAACACATTGAAATTTGGAGCTGTCCAGCACATGTGGTGAAAGGGAATGCGGGTAAGTTAGAACCGAGGACAGAAGTCTATTTTTTTGTGGGGTATCCCAATGGAACGAAGGGTGGTCTATTTTAAAATCCTAAGGATCAAAAGGTCATTGTTAGCACTAATGCCTGACTCTTGGAAGAGGATTATATTATTGACCACTTATCCAAGAGTAAAATTATTCTAGAAGAACTAAGTGGATATACTAGTAGAACAGAAGAAGAACCACAAGTTATTGATATTCCATTGCCTCGTCGTAGTAGGAGGATTATCGAGATAAGTGCAATTGATGAACATGGTGTTGCTGCTTGGGTTCAGATTCTACATAGTATGTTACTACTAGCACACAAACACAGATAGTGCCTCATCGTAGTGAGTTGGTTGTTCATCAACCTGATCGGTATATATTTTTGAGAGAGTCATTTGATAAGATTTTGACAGAACTAGGTACTGAATCCTGTAACTACAATGAAGCACTTCAAGACAAAGATGCAAATCTTTGGTAAAAGGTTATGACTTCAGAGATAGAATCTATGTATTTCAATCTGGGCTGAAAACTTGTAAAACCACCCGAACAGATAAAACTCATTGAATGCAAGTGCATCTTCAAGAGGAAGAGAGGAGCAACCAGGAAGGTTAAAACTTTCAAAGTTAGACTTGTTGCAAAAGGGTTCAATCAGAAAAAAAGGATTGATTATGAGAAAACTTTTTTGTCAGTAGTCATGCTTAAATTTATCCGAATTCTCTTATCCATTACTGCTCATTGGCAAATAAATGTTAAGACAGCTTTTCTTAACAGAAGTCTTGATGAGTGCATCTATATGGTACAAGCATATGGGCTCATTATGAAGGGCCAGGAGCACATGTTGTGCAAGCTTAAGAGATCTATTTATGGACTTAAGCAGGCATCGAGGTCTTGGAATACTCAGTTTGATTAAGCCATAAAGTCTTATGATTTTGATTAGATTCCAGATGAGTGCTGTGTGTACAAGAAGCGTGACGAAAGAGGGACGGAAGTGTGACAAAAGCATGACAGAAGCGTGGTGATCTTTCTTGTACTTTATGTAGATGATATTTTGCTCATCGAAAATGATGTGGGGGTATTATCTATAGTGAAAGTATGGTTATTTAGACAGTTCGATATGAAAGACTTGGGAGAAGCCAGTCACATCCTTGGGATCAAGCTTATGCAAGATCGAAAATAAAAGATATTGGGCTTATCACAAACAAAGTATATCGATGATAACCTTCTCATTTTAGCATTTAGGATTTTAAGAAAGGATTTTTCCCTTTTAGGAATGGAATCAATCTATCCAAGGATTAGTGTCCTAAGACACCTGATGAGATAGAGAAGATGAAGGCGGTTCCTTATGCTTTGGCAGTAGAAAGTCTCATGTATGCTATGCTTTGTACTAGACCTGACATCTGTTTTGCCGTTGGCATGGTTAGTAGATATCAGTCTAAGCCAGGATAGTAGCATTGAACTGCGATAAAGAATATAATTAAGTACTTGAAAAGGACTAAGGATTATATGTTAATTTACCAAACAGACAGTCTAGTACCTTCAGGGTACACAGACTTAGATTTTTAGTCTGACAAGGATTTTCGCAAGTCTACCTCAGGATATATGTTTGCCTTAAAAGGTGGAGCTATAAGTTGGAGGAGTATCAAGCAGTCCTGTATTGCTGATTCCACATGGAGGTCGAGTACGTGGCAGGTTTTGAAACATCTAAGGAGGCCGTTTGACTCAGGAACTTCCTATTGGATCCAGAGATGGTTCCTTCAATTTAGTCGGCTATTACACTTTATTGTGACAATAGTAGAGCGGTTACAAACTTGGAGGTGGCAAGGATCCACAAGAAAGGAAAGCACATTGAGCTTAAGTATCACCCGATACGAGAAATTATATGGAGAGGTGATATTGCTGTGACCAAGATTGCATCAGGAGACAACCTTATAGATCCTTTTACAAAGAGATTATCGGTTAAGACTTTTGATAGTCATGTAGAGGGCATGGGAGTTAGATGTATGACAACACAGTTTTGAGTATAAGTATGAGATTGTTTGGGTTGGTATACTAAAAAATATGTTTTTAGTATTTAATTTTCTTTTAATAAAATTAATTTTCTATTTTATGAGAATCTTAATGAGCAATGTATATATATATATCATTTATTTAAATATTATGCATAGATGTTTTTTATTCTATATAGTATTTAATTTGGTGTGCAGAGTATGACTTGCACACAGAAGATCAGATTTTAGATTCTTGTAGAATATAAGTTTTATGTTCACTGTTTAGATGAAAACAGACATACTATCTGTACGAATGTAGCAAAGAGTTTTAGTAGGCCTATCTTGGTTATAGATAATAGATAATAGCATCGTCTATTATTGTGACTCTCTGTGCTAGTACAGTTTGTGTGTATTAAACGTGACACATTTGAGTAATTAATTTTATACTTACTATATATAAAATAATTCACACTCTAAAGTTATTATAAATAGTACTTATACTTTTAATCTCGAAATAATTATTAATTTGCGTATGTTTAATATTCGTTGTTTTGATTCATTAGAGTGTGCGATTTTATATGGGTCTATATTCCCGGTGAATTGGATAGCGGTATTATTTATATGGTAAATATTAATTATTAACGGAATCCATATCTCGAATGATCAGGATTGACCTCCATTAAGGAAGCTTATAAGTTTTGACAAAACTAAATCCGACATGTGGATTTGATTCTCTGGCAGTCGAATCGATTAAGAAGAAGGGCTTAATAAATTTTAAAGATGCTGATTAAATAAAATTATCAGTAATTAAATTTAATTGGTGGGCATCGAGAATCTTAATGTGAAAAGAAATGCTAAGTATTTAATAATAGGAGCTCAATACAAGATCTTGATATTATGGTTTGGAGTGCAATTACAGTTCTTTAATGGTGTGAACTGTAATTCAGTGTATTATGAGAATTATAAAAACTGTTGCAAGATTTTCATAATTACAGAAATCGCTATGAGGTTTACTTAATTGCAAAAGTCGCTGGATGGATATCAATGTTCTATTGGAAGCCTTAGTCATAATTACTCCACAAATCCCTGCTATAGCACTATAAATATGTGGATAGGTTGAATCAAATTCATAACTTGTTTTCAAGACTAAAGCTAACGAGGTTCTACCGGTACGACTTCTCGAAGGTTTGTAGCCCGCACTACGTTCGGGAATCGCATAAGGGAATACAGTAGAAAGTCTGAAGGGAGCTTCAACTTAGAATTAAAATCATTGTTGAAGATTCGACCAAAAAAAGGTATTCTTCTAAATTAACTGTGGTTGCACGGGTTCTTATTTTGATGGTTTAACATCAAAAATTTTATCTGGAGCCCGTTTTGGTGTTTTCCCGTCCAATTAATTTTTATCAAAAATCGTTTACAAAAACAATGATCTTGACAGTTTTGCCTCCAATACGAAGGTATTAGATAGCCAAATGGGTAGTGCCCTTCCCTGATCGCTCTTGCCTCGAGCAGCTTCTTAACTTCCTCTATTACATCCAATGAGTGCTAGGCTAAGGACCTTTTCTCATGCTGGACGACTGGCTTATGAGCTGGGTCAACACTCAGCCTGTGCTGCATTACCCTAGGATCGATGCCTAGCATCTCGTAAGGTATCCAAGTAAACACCTCCAAGTTTGATCTTAGGAAGTCCACCAGGTCGGTTTCCTCCTGCTCGGCCATACTTGAGCTGAGTAAGAAGAAGCGATCTGGATCATCCTTCTTTAACATGACCTTCTTCAGTGGCTCTACAACTTTTTCTATTGGTACTCTTCCAACATCCTTCAAAAGCAGTTTATCTTTCATTTCAATCACACAAACCTGCTCATCATTGGACGAACTGGCTTTTCCTCAGATAGCACTCATTAAATAATACTTGGCCGCGGTTTGGCCCCTCTAATTATCTCCACTCCTCTTGAGATTAGGAACTTGAGGACCTGTTGATACGCTGAGGGGATGGCTTTCAACTGGTGGATCTATGTCCTCCCCATTATGGCATTGTACAGAGATGGCACGTATACTACTAAAAACTCAATGCTCTTAACCTGCGTTCTTACCCTGACTGAGAGTGTGATCCATCCCATGGGGAGGATTGGCTGACTATTGAACCCGACCATGGGGGTGTAGCACTTCTGCAAATCATTCTTTTTATGCTCCAACTTAAAGAAAAGGTCAGCGTACATTACCTCTGCTGAGCTTCCTTGGTCGACCAGGATACACTTTACGTCATATCTCTCAATCCGAAGAGTTATGACAAGCATGTCATTGTGCTGGTGTTCGACCCCCTCCATGTTGGAATTGGTGAAGGGATCTCCGACGGAGTACTCGCTACCCGGGCTCTTCCTTTTGCTCCTCCCATTTTGCTTGAGCTGGGTTTGAATGATCTTTCGTTTATGTGCCACCTCTTAATTTTCATTCCTTATTTCATTTGATGTCTCGAGCCTGGGAGCTGCATGTATAACGCTAATCACACCTGCTAGCTCATCTGTGCCTGCGCCCTACTCTGCTTGAGCTGCTACATGTTGATCAGCTCGGGTTTTTCCCTTATCAATGTATTGCCCAAGGTTCCCAGCCTTTATCTGATCTTTTAAGAACCTTTTGAATGTTCGGCAATGATTTGTAAAGTGTCCGTGCACCTTGTGATAAGAGCAGCATTTCTTCTCATTCCTCTTGCTCAAGTTAGTGACCATCTTTAGGGGCTAAAGAAACCAAGGCTTATCCTTGATCTGATAAAGGTGCTTGTGAATAGGCTCCTTGAATACTGTGTTAGCCACCTTATAAATGTCATTTGGCACCTCTCGCTCCTTTTCCCTTTTGGGTTTCTTTTTAGTCTCTTTGCCTTCCTTTCTTTCTGCTTGGGCTTTTTTTGATACAGCTTGGGTAGACTCCTCCTTGACTGTTTCTCCCATGTCCTCCTCAACCTTCGTGTGTTGCTATATCCGCAATACACTCCCTCTTGGTCAGGGAGTGTCTCAGCTTGTGGGTTTTGTTTAATCTGAGCTTGAAAGAGGTCACAGCGAGTTACTCGTGGCAGTCATCAATATTATTGAACGTCTCCTAGTAGCGTTGAGCGTAAGACATTAGGCTTTTTCTCTCTACTTTCTTGAGGTTGAGTAGGGAGTCAATCTCCCTAGGTTATTTGCTATTGGTTATGAACCTCGTTGCAAATAACTCGACCAACTATTTTTAGCTCCCAACTGACCGAGTAGGCAATTTATCAAACTAGCACAACGCCACTTCACCCAAGTTGGAGGGGAATATCCTGCACATTAGGGCATTGTTCCCATTCTAGAGGGCCATCATTTGTCTGATGTGCCTTATGTGACCCATGGGATTTGTCTTTTCATCGTAAAGATTGAACTTTGGTGACTAGAACTTCATGGGCAGATTTGCCCATCCATCTCTCTTGTGAAGGAGGAGGCAGCTATCTGCTCTAACACCCTCTGAGTAACATTCTTGGCCGACCATCTTGAGGTTGACTACAACCTCCCTTCGAGTTGAAGGTGCAGCCACTGCTTGAGGTCCTCGCTTTCGTCATTACGCCCAAGCTCCTGCCTCGCCTGGCGTTCCTCCGCTTGTGGGCGTGCTGCTGGTGCGTGCTGTTAGTGCGTGCTGTTAGTGCGTGCGTGTTACTAGAGGTTTATGTCTGCCCTTACCTCCTCTTTTTTGAACCTAAGACACAATTCATGTTTGGAGCCTCATCTTGCCGCTCATATGGAGGTTCCCTCCTCTTACTACTTCAACTAGCTTGAGGATGATCAAGGTCTCTCCTTGAGTCTCTGTTGGACCGTTGGTGGTCCAACTGCACTTTCGGTGAGTGTTCCCGGTCTATGCGAACTCTTACTTCATGGAGCTCTCGCTGAAGCCTGACCAGCTGCTGGTTTCACCTGTTCAGTTTATCCTGGTACTCTTCCACCACTTGCTGCAACGAGTAACGTGGTGGGTAGTCCCCTTCAAGTAGTGTAGTTTCGTGGGAGCTACCAGTATGTGTCTGCTCTATTCTCTGGTTGATCTTGAACCCACCAACATGGATTTCAGAGTGCACATGATGTCTCCTTCGATAGTGAGTTGCACGTGGTGCGTGTTGTTCTCTCAACTCTTCATAGGCATAGTTGCCCTGGCTAGCCATGGAGGCATTCTTAGTAGATTTCCCACATATGACACTAAATTATAGAGGATTAAGATAGGGATCTATAGCTCCCATCCAAGCTGGTTGAATAGCCCAGAGCGTACTCCACGTGTCTTTATACAAGAAAGAGGTGAGATATCCGTCGGTGACTTTTACCGGTGGACCATTCGATGATGAAGTCAGGCAAGATTTAGAGAGAAAAGCTTGAGAGAACAAATTAACAGTGTTTCTGCTTATCAAATAGAGTGCATACATTTGCCTTCTAGAGTATTGGCTATTTATAGGGAAAAACATATTTGACTCGCTTTGGGAGTCTAACCCGACTCGACCTGAGCAGGTCGGGTTGTCCTTTCTCTCTGATTAAGACTTAGCACTATTCATAATAATCTTAGAGTATGAATTAATTTATATAGTCAGTATAAAATTAATTACCCCAATGTGTCATGTTCAATACACAAGGTGTACTAGCATAGAGAGTCGGAATAATAGACGATATTATTATCTGTTTCTCGTAACCAAGACAGGCATACTAAAACTCTGTACTACAGACGTACCGATGATATGTTCATTTCCATCTAAACTGTGAACATAAAACTTATATTCTGCAAGAACCTAAAATCTGATCTTCTGTTGCAAACTGTACTCTATACACCAGATTAAATACTATACAGAATAATCGACATCCATGCATAATATTTAAAGAAATGATACACATACATTGCTCATAAAGATTCTCATAAAATAGAAAAATTAATTTTATTAAAAATAAAATTAAATGCTAAAATTATGATTTTCAGTATACTAACCCTAACAGACTTGTCATGGCCATCATTCATATCTTTCTACAAGTTTCTTTTGTCATGTCAAGCTGTCCATCGGTACCGAGACCTAGTTTAGACTAGGTCAATCTTTTCTGACATCTTAGTCCCTATTGGAGACAAACTGCTAAGATCATTGATTTGTAAATGATTTTTCACAACAATAAAACTGGACGAGCAATCGCTGAAACAGGCTTTTTGATGTCGAACGATCAATGTACAACCCATGCCACCAAAGTTAATTTAGATGAATACCTTTTGGTCGATTCTTGAAATACGAATTTTGATTTCCTGAGTTGAAGCTCTGGTCAGACCTTCTACTGTATTCCCGATGTGACTTTCAAATGTAGTGTGGGCTACGGTCCTTTTGAGAACTGAAACTGGAAAAACCCAGACAACCTTTGTCATGAAAGATAACTTATGAATTTGGTTCAGCCTACCCGTATATTTATAGGGCTACAGCAGGGACCTGTGGAGTAATTATGACATAAATTTTTTGTGTAACCCAGAAACCCATCCAACGGTTTTCGTAAATATGCCATCCTTTCAGCGGTTTCTGTAATTATGAAAACCTTGTAGCAGTTTCTGTAATTATGAAAACCTTGTAGCAGTTTCTACAATTTTTATAAAATACTAAATTACACTTCATATCACTAAAGAACTATAATGGCATTCTTAGCCACAATCTCAAGACCAATTTGCATTGAGTTTCTGTTATTAAATGATTAACTCATCTCTACACGTTAAGATTTTTTATACCTGCCAATTAAATTTAATTATTGATAATTTAATTTAATCGACATATTTAAAATTTCTTAAGCCTTTTCGCTTAACTTATTTGACTACCGAATAATTAAATCCACCTGTAGGGTTTTGTCCAGTTAAAACTTATAAACTTTCTTAAGGGGGTATCGTCAATCTCGAACAATCGAGATGTGCATTCCGTCAATAATTAATATTCACCATATAATTAATACTGCTATCTAATTTATAAGGAATATAGACCCATATAAGATCGCACCCTCTAGTGAATCACAATAACGAATATTAAATATATACAAATAATAAATTATTTCATGATTAAGAAAATAAGCACTCTCATAATAATCTTGGGGTGTGAATTTACTTTTATAGTCAGTATAAAATTAATTACCCCAATGTTCTTACGTTCAATACACACAAAGTGTAATAGCACAGAGAGTCAGATCAATAGACGACGCTATTATTTGTTTCTTATAACCAAGACATGCCTACTAAAACTCTATGCTACAGTCGTACCGATGGTATGTCCATTTTCATCTAACCTGTGAACAATAAACTTATATTCTGCAAGAACATATAATTTAGTTTTATGTGTGCAAGCCGTACTCTATACACCAGATTAAATACTATACAAAATAAAAAACATCCATGCACAATATTTAAAGAAATGATATTGGATATATTGCTTATTAAGATTCTCATAAAAAGAAAAAAAAAAATTTTTATTAAAATAAAATAAAATAAAATACTAAAATCAAATAAAATTCATTGTTGTTAGTACACAACCCTGACAGCCCTAGGGTTGGTTCAACTGTCATTGATTTCTTACCATGAGCATGAGGTTCACCTCCGGATAGGCGCATTATGGGCACTGATTACCACGTCTCACGCTTTAAGCTTGGCTTTCGAGGTCTCTCATCGCATGCTTCTCGGCTATGGGAACCGAACACTTTCTCTTCCAGACCTCGGTTAAGAGTCCTCTTCAGAGTTTGGGATGGTGTCGTATGGCTGAAGCTCGGCCTCACCTGCCCATACATCTAGGCCTGATAGCCCACTCTGATTTTCGGCCCCCATTCCTCGAGCTATGATGGATACACCAGAGGTGTAATATTACAAATAGGTGTCCTGTGATGCTGTACGACATCTTACGTGGATGCCAGGGTGCCCTGCATAGAATTTGACCTCCCTCAATTTTAATTATGAAATCACATTATTTTTCTTTGTATTGTTTAAAATCACTTTTTTACTAAATGAATTTTTAACTTATTTAACTTAAAATAGAAATAAAAACAAAAAAAATTAGATTTAAACCAATTTACCAGAGTCAAATGTAACAATAGAAAATAGTAAGTGAAAAATTATTGTACACTCTAAAAAGATTTTGTTACTAGAAAATAACCAATAAAAGTTTCATGTGAGCGATAATTATTGATTAAGGCTCCATTTATTTTGACAGAAAATATTTTTAAAAAATATTTTTCGTATTCTCTAGTATTTGGTAGGATAAAAATTAGAAGTCAACGAAAAATATTTTTTAAGCCAATGGAAAATAAATTAATTTTGGTAAAAAATGTTTTTTAGTTTTTATTGCATAAAATATTCTTCACCTTTACCATCGCACTACCGTCACCACCGTTACCACTATATTCTACCACCAGTATAGGAGTCCAGGGTCTCATGGGTTCGAGATTCTGGGGTCTCGAGGATTCAAGATCTTAAGGTTCTCGGAGTCTAGAATCCTGGTGTGCTGAGGTTCCAGAGGTCCAAGGTTCGGGGTCCCAGGGTTGTAGGGGTTCGGTGTCCATGGGGTCTGGGGCTCCTAAGGTTCCGGGAGTTCAAGGGACCAAGTTCTGAGTGTCTCAAGGATTAGGGGGTCCTTAGGGTCTTAGAGTTCTGGGAGGCCCAACGTCCTAGAGGTCCAGTGGTCTGGGTTCTTAGGGTTATGGGTTTTGGGGGTTTGAAGATTTGGGGATGCGTGTTTTTGAGGGTCTAAGGTTTAGGTTCTCGGGATCTCAGGGGTCAAGGGGTCAAGGGGTCTTTGGGTCTTGGGTCCCAAGGTCCAGGGTCCTATGTCTCGGGGTCTAAGGTCTTGGATCCTAGGTCTTGAGGCCCAAGTTCCCAGGGGTCTAGAGGTTCAGGTTCCCGAGGTCTTGGGCTCCTAAGTCCCAAGATTTTAGAGGTTTGGGTTTTCGGGATCTTGGGGATCCAGGGTCCCGGTGGTTTGGAGGTGTTCTTAGGGGTTTGGGATCCAGGGTTCACTGCCAGTACCGGCACAATTTTCACCAATTCTAACACTACCACATTTAGCACCATCATTTTTAAAGTCGCAACCAAACACACAAAATATTTTCTTTTCTTGAAAATATGTTTCATTGAAAATAATTTTTGAAAAAAATATTTTTTTATCAAAATAAACAGAGCCTAAGTGATAATTTCAACAAAGGAGAAACTTAAATGCACATTAACAAGTTATTTTATTTTATCATCTAGGAAAAAAAGGTCAAAATTAATCGACTTAAAGTATTTTTTACTGTGTTATAAAATAACACTAAATAATTAAATAGAAAAAATACAGAAATACCCACTTAATTACTACTGCGTATCAGCACTGTTCAACTTCACAACTGTACATTCAGGATTCAGGTCCCTCAACTATTATAATTTGAACAAAATGCCTTCCACTTAAAGGAGTAAAAGTGATACAAATTAGATAATTGATGGTGATAAACTGATACTTAGTGATTGTTGATAGAGTGCTTGTATAATTTTTGTTAATTACTATTATAGAATACTTCAAAATTACAAATTAATTGCCCACATTTAATATGCTTGAATTAAACAACCTAATAAATAGTAATGGTAATATTTGCAGCCACGTGTCAGCAAAATTACGTGTTTGTTTGAGGTTGGGCCGTTGTGTTAACATTTAGACTTCGTTTAGTAACCGGTATATATTAAATAAAATTAATAATAAGATGAGATTAGAATAAAAATTCTGACTAAAATTAAATTAATAGTAATGAGGTCGAATTAATTTTATACATATTTAGTTTACATTGAATTAAGTACGGGACAAAACCTTATCTAGTTTGATTCGCTCTCATAGAATTTGATCAGTTTTCATTAGGCCTTGATTGGCAACTTGGCTTTTTTTAACTTTTTGGCTAAAAATGTCAAAAAGTTAAAGTTGCTTGTTTGACAAAAAAGTAAAAAAGCAAAAAAAACAAAAGGTCAAATCAAAGCACAAATTTTCAGAATATTTTATTCAAATTTTTACAATTTCAAAATTACAATAATATCCATTATTTGTAACTTATTTACTACTACTACTACTAATTATATATAATTGTTAATATTAAATATATCAAAGGGTAAAATTATCCACTTTGAACAAAAAAAAAGAAATAGCTTTTTACTCAAACAACCTACTTAAAAAAAAACTAACTTAAAAGCTAAGTTACCAAACAATTTACTTTGAATCCAATTTAATTTTTTGGCTAAAAATGTAAAAAAGCAAAAAAGATAGCTTTTAAGCTGATTGCCATTCGAGCCCTAAGTCTCATTTCATTATACATTTTTCAATTTACACCTTGCATTAAATAAATTATACAACAATTTTTTTCTTTCTAGGCACACTATCGATCGTTTCTTTTTTTTTTTTCATACTAGCTTGACACATTAACAATAAAATATTTTTTCTTTGTTCTTCCTTTAGTCCAACCTCCCATAATGGTAGGTAATAATTCAAAAGTGAGAATAATCTAATCATTCTTTGTCCAATCCAGATGGATTAGATTGTTAATACCATACTTTTATTGGGTTTGCTAATCTCTCACTTGAGTGGGATTCATAATCCAATGATAGTCCACCACAAAAATGAAAAAAGCTAACTTGAATTTAGTGGTTTAGGCTAGCTTTGGAGTGCTGGATTAGAAGATTGGTTTGACTATTATTTCAAGGAATTACTTAATTTCATGTTTGTTTTATTACAATAATGGTTAGAGGTTACGGCGGTTCAGGGGTCTAGGAGTCCCAACTATCCCAATGTCTGGGTGGTCCTAGGGTTCCAAGGTCCTAGGATTTGAGGGTTTTGGGGTCCTAGGGTTCGGGGTCTCGAGGTTTGGGGATCTGGGGTCTAGGTGTCCCGAGATCTTTGGGGTTCAAGGTCTCGGGGTCCGAGGAGCCGATGATTCGGGAGTCACTGCTACCACCAGCCGCTTTGCTTGTACCACCGTCATTGCTACCAATTCTAACACTAACACATCTACTAGTACCATCATCTTTAAAGTTGCAGCCAAACACAAAAAATAATTTCAAAAAAATTTTTTTAAATAATTTTTTTTATTGAAAATATTTTCTTAATAAAAATATTTGCGGTCAAAACGAACAAATCATTAATTTTATTTTTTCTAGATTTTTTTGTATTTTAATTCAAGTCTATTAAAAACAAGATATATATAATTTCTATTTAAAGCATAAATAAGCAAAATAAAAAATAAAAAATAAAAATAATTATTATGTGAAACTGGACCTTAATAGATACACAATGATATGGTTATTGTCCCTGTTTAGGTTGAAAATAAAATCAAGGACATTTTACCAAAAAATAAATGCTAAATTATTCATATAGATATATTTTTGTTATCAAATTATTTATCCTATGTAATCATTCTAAAACTAAATAAAGGACTGAATTATGTTGCATATGATAAGTAATGATCTCATTGAGTAAACAAACCAAACACTATATTAAAATTGAGCTATTTAATTCGAAGGAATTGATATTCTAGGACTAATAGTCTTAGGACATCTAATCCATATTAATCCAGTCCAACACTCTAAACATGATTTTAGGCCATGTTTGGTGTTCATGATAAATTGGTTGGATTGGACTATTAGTCAGAATAATATTTTTATCCCTGTTTGGTTAAGGTATATTCGGACTAATTATCCATGTCAGACTCTATATCCCTCGTACATGGGATAACAAGTCCAATGGGAGGTGAGACATGGAATTCTGGAATTACTAGTGTAGTGTTTTTTGTAGTGAATGGTGTTTGGTTTAGAGTAGTAGAAATAAGGACAAATAGTGTGTTGTTTGGTTTGACATGATTTTAGTAGGATTGATTTTTTTCATGTATACAAATATTCAAAGTAGTCCATGGGTTAACCA